>JAMZAV010001166.1:0-287017 GCA_024449915.1 Sweltsa coloradensis
ATTATTTGCTTTTTAATATTTATTTTTATTCAAAAAATTGATTTTTTTTTCAAATTATTCTATGGTATTAGCAGTAACAATATAGGATGTAAAATATCTAGACCCGATTCATGTACATCCTGGGTATAGTGGTATAACCATGGTATAACGACGGTATAAGGACTGGACCCCAATTCTTGAGTTCGTGGGAGATGAGTTGAAAACGCAATTTGAAAACGAAGTCGTTTTCGTTTTCGAAGGAATTGGTATTCTTGAACGGTATCGTGGAAAACGTCATGGGTTGTGAGTTGAAAGCATTGATATTAATTAAACCCCTATAGTAGGCTAGATTAGCAGTCTCCTATACCTCCGCACAGGCGCGAGCGTGGCAAATTGAAGACTCAACCGGCCCATTTCAAGATGGCGATTTGGTGTTTTAATTTATGCTTTTTTTAATGCAATAAAGTATTTTACTGGATTGTTTGATATGGTTTTAGCTTGTGCAGCATGGTATTAAACAAAAGAAACAATACGAAGTGATTGCATAAGGGAATTTAGTAATCATTTGGTGTTAAAGGCTAGTATGCTAACCTGTCAACCTGGCGGCAATCTTGAGAACTATTTGACCACAAATCGCTCCCATTTGATTAACATGTAAACTGTCATTTTAAGATGGCTTCTAATTGTACCGGAAGTGGACCACCGACTGCTGGTCTAGCCAATTATATAGGATGTCTATGGTTGAAAGAGTATCACGAAATCCAAACACTTTAAAAGATTTGCGTATAGCAAAGAGCTCGAAAAAGTTCTATATTTATTCTAGATGGCAGTGCCTTCATAAACGCGGGCCAATCGAAAGACAAGTTGTATGAAATGATTTGATTGTTGCAATTATGTAAACAAACAGTTGAGCAAGTTCATATCAGAACTATGTTGTGCTGGCCTAGGGTTGGCTAGGCTTGTCAAACATGTAATGTAAGTAATAATTTTATCTAGTCCTATAGCCAAATGGAACTTTAGACCTACACTTTTGCATTATAAATAATTTTCCACATCTGGGCCTAGGCCAGGGACGGTTTCTGATTTGTTTTATGAGAGTATAATGACACCTTTTCTCGTTCCACACAAAGAAGAAAATTTTTAAATGTCCGCCATTTGTTTACGTATCGCACTTCCCGCCTAACTCTGCTTATACCGTCAACAAGTGTCAAGTAACTATGGTTACTTGTTGATTATATGCCAAGTGTTTAAGGCTTATTTTAAAACCTTTATTTGGAAGCTTCCAACAAACTTTTTCAACTTTTTTTTTCAAAAGAGACTATCATTCTATAACCTTAATGTCCATGTAAAATATGAACATTGTAGCCCCACCCGTCTGGTCAGAATCGCGGGCCGACGTATTAGATGTTAGCAGTAGCTAGCAGTAGCTAACATCCTTAAAGTGATTTTGAGCATGTTTGAAGACATTTTTTCACCAAGAAGGAATGGTCGTACCCCAATAAAATTTGGCATGTGTTGTCAGGTACCTAAATCCCCTCGATTGTGATAGTTTTCAAGTTCACATCACGTTACATGACGGCTGGGTAACACCTCGAAATCACCCCAACTCTGCTTGGTGTATAAGGTGCTTGAGTGTGTAGCGCACCGCGGCTTGGCTGCGGCGCCCTAACGGGCACCTAGATCCAACCAAAAACAAAAATTTGTAAAAAAAAAAACGGCAGCCAAGCTCTCCTTCAAAAATCTTCGGCTGTGAATGCTGTGAGATATAGAAGTTGAGCCAAGCTTTTTATTCTTTCTCCCTAGTTTTGCTTTGAAAATAAGTAAGATCATTTCGCCTGTTGACGAGCGAAAAGCCAACGATTTTTGTGGTAAAAAAGTAAAAATTTTATACTCGAAATCATAAAAAAAATTCTTGGCCATGAACCAAATTCAATGGCCAAGCCATTTTTTTTTATATATCACATTGTATGAATATTCAAAACGTAATGTCGAATGAATATTTGAAAATGAATGTTCTTAGAACGTTCAGTAATCATTACGCTTTTTATGTTAACTCACAAATGTTCTTTAAACGTTCATACAATGTTAATATCGCGATATTAACATCGTGAACTTGAAATGAACATTCAGACAATATCATGTGCTGTATGGGTGGGTGTATGGGTGGGAATCAAAATAAAATTAACATATTCGTGACCGGACGGACATTCTAAATGATTTGGCTATCTCAGATTTTGTCGCCGTTTAGTTTGAAAAAAAACTTTCGATTAACTTTAATGTAACTTTTTAACTTTTGAACGATTTTGCCACAAAACTAATGGCATTCAATCGAGAACGAAGCTTGCGGATGGTCAAAATTTCAACTCGATCCGAGCCTCCGTTCGAACGTTATGGCGAGACATACAAACAAAAAAAAACAAAAAAACAAAAAAACAAAAAAACAAAAAACAAATCAAAAAAACAAAAAAACAAAACCAGTGACTAATTTTTCCGGCAGAGTCAAATGGAAACGCTCGCTTCGCTCGCTTAACTAGGGAAACGCCAAAGTCGTTGTTAGACGAGTGAGTGAGCCATGTGTTGAGTACCCGGTAACATTCCTTTTCTTCCCCCTACCTTATAGGCATCCCTAGCCTATCATAGTAGACCATTAGGTGCTCAGGAAGCGACCCTCCCCCCCCCCTCGAACTAATTTTCACTTTAGCAGTTTTGTTCAGAAACAAATCACGATTAATAATCCACCTGTTTGCCACTTGGCAGCTGGGGCGTTTGACCTCCAGGGGTGTCCAAAGTCGAAAGTTGCGAAACTTTGACCTGCTATAACGGTCAAAGTTTTTGATAAAATTCCAAGATTATTTTTAATTATCATTTAACACATTATTTTTGATTTTTTAAAACAAAAGCGATTTCACTTTTTGTAAAGGGGTGCCCAAAATTAGTAATAATCGATTTTACTGTTTTATACACTTTAACATTAAAGATTGGACATAATCCGCATTAAAGCTTTAGTTTATACATAAAATGAAAAAAACACTGAATTTAAAAAATAAATTATGCAAAAGCAATTCAAGGGCTGTCCAAAATGCTTGGTTTTATATTATTGCTAATATACAACTTTTTTTTAAGTGCTAAAAATGTGTTAATGTTACTAAAATCAGTAAACCTGTCTAAGAATACGTATTGTATGTTGGCCTAGCAAAGAATTATAATTTCTATCAGGGTTGTCCAAAATTTTGAATTTTGAAACTTTACCTAGGAAAAATATATGAACATATGTTTGCTTATGAGACATTGGACACCCCTACCGTCTAAACGCCTCAGATGTTAACTGACAAACATGCATGCATGAGAAGAACATAGTTTCAACTGTGAGAATTTATTTATTTATTTATTTATTTAACGTCTATCCTATTCAGTTATAAAAACTGATTTACAAAGGAGGACAACTAAATAAATCTAATTACATAGATGCAGAAACAACAATAAATTACATTTTCGTAAATATTTGAAATAGTAGCATTACAACAACAATGCATTTAACACAAGAATTTTGGTAACAAATTGAATGATATTATATGCATTCAATGAATGAATCAAATATAAAAAAGGGTGGAGAATGAAAAGAAAAGAAAAGTAAGGAAAAGAAAAGAAAAGAAAAGAAAGAAAGAAAAGAAAAGAAAGAAAAGAAAAAGAAAAAAAGAAAAAAGAAAAAAAAAAACATTAAAAAGAAAAACGAAAAGAAAAAAACTGATTTATTAGACGATCCCACTCAAACGAATATGAGGTTTGCCAAAAACAGGAACAGCAAATCAGGGAGTATAATCAAACTTTCGCGGAAGAAACCACCGAACGCGAAATCTTTATTCTTGGGTTCAATCTTCATTTTTGTGTTCAAATCTTGACTCATATATATAATTATATCAGATATATAATTATTTAAAAGATTTCATGTCAAACTGATCACAGCAATGATACAGGACACCTAAATCAAGTTGCAAGCTCCATCATTGGGCGGCAACCAGACAATCTAGGCAGAAAAATATAGTTGAAAATACATTGTTTATATCATAATCAAAGCAATAATGAACAAACAAAGAGAAAAGCAAAATCAATTATAAGAGCTTATGAAGGTAAATTAACATTACACAAACACACAGACAATAACTTACAAATAAATAGTAAAAATCAATTTTTTGCTCTTTGATTCATTATCATTGCTTCAATTTTACTTTTAAATTGTACAATTCCTAGATCAGTAAACTGGCTTCTAATATCATAAGAAATTGAATTCCAATAGGATACGCCTCTGTACATAAATGACTTTCTAAATGCTTCAGAATTTAATCTAGGAACTTCCAATGAGTTTATTAAAGTAGAATTTCTATCACGATCAACAATTTTAAAAATATTGGGTAGAATACCTAAAAACATACCTTTCAATACTTTGTGTGTATTAACCAGCACGCAATACTTCATCCTCTCCTCAATCGTGAAACAATCAGACTGCAAATCTTGGTTCAAGGGAAATGAATCAAACAGATGGTCAATTCTCTTCTGGAGTACAACATACTCAGTAGAAGGTCTTACTGCCCAAACCACTAAGCAATAATCAATAACAGAGTGAATATAAGAATCTACAAGTAACCTCAACATTCTCTCGGTTACAAACCTCTTCATTCTACTTATAATTCCAATTGCTGATGATACTTTATTACACACATATTCATAATGTTTCTTAAAATTTAAATTACAATCTAAGAAAACTCCAAGATATTTAAATTCATACACTCTAGAAATTAACTTACCATTACAATTTAACGTCAAATGAATATCATTCATGCTTCTATCATTAGCCTTATGAAAAATCATAAAATTTGTTTTGCTATAATTAATATCAAGTTCCTGAGTTTTAAACCAATCATCCATCCTCTTTAGAACTTCTTGAAGACGTCTTACGATCTCTTCGACATCCACACCTTCTAAATAAAAGACCAAGTCATCAGCATATAAGATATAATTGATGCCTCCCATTATAGTAGATATATCATCTATGTAAAGAATAAATAAAAGGGGTCCTAATATTGATCCACACATTGTTATAAGTTCGAGGGGGTTATATACGTACAGATGAAAGAATGGACGCCACAAGTTTCATACTATTTTGTGACTTTTTGGACAACCCTGTGTGTAAATATAGCAAATCAGTAGGTGTATTATGTTTTGACATCATGTATGATGTTAGGTCTTGCAATCAAATTATAAAATGAAGATTAATTTGCATTAGAAAAAATATTTTAACATATATTTGCATATGTGACTTTGGACACCCCTACCGTCTAAACGCCCCAGCTGCCAATTGGCAAACAGGCAGAAATGGAAAGAACGATTAATTTCCTTTAAGAAAACATATGGTAGCATTAGTTCGAGGGGGGGGAGGGGGGATTAAGAGTCACCTAACGGTCTATAGGCTACAGTGGAGCAAAGGTTCTATACTCAAAGGCATTATGGCCTAAACTATGACCAAAACTTAAATACCCTATTATTTATACGAATATTATAATCAAACTTAAATGCAAATGTTCCCGCGTACTCAACACATGACTCTCTCACTCGTCTAACAACGACCTTGGCGTTTCCCTAGTCGAGTTGGCTAAAGCGCCCTTATAGCCGAAATGTGGGAGACGTGGGTTCAATAGTCGGGAAAGATTTTGTTATTACTGGATTGTATTTTTTAAATTATTTAACATGTTTTGAAATGTATATAACGCAGTGAAGTCCATCATCTGTGACAATACTATGGAAAACATAGCCAGTACGAAATACGTGAAAATATTGCAAGGTTTACTCAATCTACGAGCGGAATTTGGGGGTACCTTGACGTCCAACATTCGATTAACCTTGGACACGGCATTTCACAGCCAGGTAAATAACAAACAAAAAATATTATTTCAAAATGAAAACCATTGTCGTTAAAATAATTCCGATACATTTCGACGTATTTTTCAGTTTTTTATTTCTTGCAGGTTTAAATCGCAACAGATTGTGCTCATTTTGTAAGCAGTTCTCAGTTACCTGGTCATGGATGTCTGTTTAAAATTTCAGCTCAGTCTATTTGGCCGTTCGGCCGTATGACCCTGGACAGACAGACATTTAACATACATTTAACACACAGAATTAATCACGACCAAGGCCCGATCGAGTAGCGTTGTAGACTACGTTCGCTGCGCTCACTCGTCTAATTAGAGCAACCTTTATCCGTCCATGTTTTATCGCCAACAAACAACAAATAAGGAAAACAGTAAAGCTACCTTGTTTGTTCACAACCCCACATCCATCCATTTTTTGTGAAAATATCTGCACAGAAATGTCGGCTACGATGCTCCCTTACTTATTGCCTTCTACGTCATCACCAATAACGGCGTTGGGACTGGTTCTGACCAGCATGGACTCTTCCTCCCCATATTCCCTTAGGGAGGCTAGAGTGCATGGTGCATTATGACCAAACGGAATCTACAAAAAAACTATCATTTTTCTTCATCTTAGTATTTTCTTCACGAGAAAGATTATAAAAAAAAAACTATACTTTTAAGTTAAAAACCAATTGCACTAACACTTTCACTCATTAACGGTTAATTATCTGGCAAGTACGCCGCGATCCCACCTACACTACGCATAGGGGAAGAGATTACAACTCCCGATAAAGTCCGAACGTGGAAAGGGAACGCAACGTGAACAACGCCGAGCTGCGGCGAGCGTTGCCGAACGAGCCTCGGTGGGCTCAGTGCTGGCTAGAAGCAGCACCCGCACAGCCTCAGTTTAACATCGGCAAAGTTGACTGCAGCGTCTCAAAGCTACAGCTCGCAGTATGCGTGGAAATGAACCGCTACCGCTCGACGGAACTAACAGAAAATCACAAGGCCAAACCAATAGCAAAATTGAATGTGTATAAACTTGAAAAACATAAAAATAACTTATTTTTTAAAAATAACAAAAAATATTTATTATATTTACTATTTAACTAGGGGTAGCTGCAGCTTCGCAGCTCTAACTAGGGGCCGCCACTGCTGCAGTTTCCACATTCGTGACATATATTCAAAATTTCAAACACCTGATGGTGTCAGTCGGCCGAGCGAACAGCAATTTCCCTAAAACGTAATGTCCTATATTCTCTAAAAAGTCCATGAAACTTGGCTGAATAAAAGACCTTTAATAGAACAGCAAATAATTTTATTTTTTGTGGGACATAACCTCACTATCGGCCATTAATGTCGTGTTTTGACAGTAATATATCCTGCACATCTAGTGCAAAATTACATTTTGAGAATCTGTTTTCTGGATATAGTTTCTGAGTTTCCACCAAGTATAGGGAAAAATGAATTTCTATAATAACAGTAGTTTGTGCACGAATTCTTTTGTCAAACGGTACAAATGTACGAGTTTTTAAGTTTTGTACCGTCTGACAAAAAATAAGTACACCAACTGTTATTTCAGAAATCTTTTTTGCTTATATTATACTTAGGTGGAAGCTAAAGGTGTTTAGAAACTACATCCAGGAAACCGATTCTCAAAATTTAATTTTGCACCAGATGTGCAGGCTACACTATTGCCAAAAAACAACATAATATAATGGCCGATAGTGAGGTTATGATAATAAAGATGTTTCTGTTTTATTAAAGGTACTTTCATTCAACCAACTTTCATGGACTTTTCAAGTTATGACATTAGGGTGATTACAATAGTCACTTTTCCCGAGATGTTAATCGAACCTAATGTTATGGCTTTTATTATTAGATAAGACTTTATACACTTATGAAAACCGATAACACAGCAAGAATAGACAAATATATGTCATGGAGATCTAGCACTAAGTTTAACAGTATTTGCATACTATCTTCATTTATTCATATTAATTTTGCATTCCATTAATTAATTACTGGGTTTTGAGTGTTTGGAGTTGTGAACATGAGACAATGCGCATGACCACTCACTACTCGGGATGTAAATAACATTTTTTGTCAATATAGTTATTTATTTAGCGTATATTATTCATTTATATATAGCAACATAGCACCGTTTGTACTTCACTCAATTAGCATTGCCACGATGATTTCTGCTATACCAAATATAATGGAAAATATAATGGGTGAATATCTGCACAAAAGGTCACAAATAACAGGCACAAATAACACTGAAGAGTAACGATTTTTACTCAATGTATGCAGGAAATGGTAGAGCTTCTATAAAAAGAGCTTAATTGGCCCGGAACAATATTAAAACGTAAATTAAAAACTTATGACCAAGGCCACTATTTACTTAAAAACGAATTTCGGGTGAACCTTCAGTCGGCATCAACCTGAGAATGGGTGAAGAAGGTTCATCCGAAAATTAGTTTTGAAGTAAGTAGTGGCCTTGGTCATAAGTTTTTAATATACGTTTTTTAAGGTAGAGCTTCTGTTCATATTAAACATATTTCATATTACATACATATTACATATTTCATATATAGCATTCACGACACTTGAGTTTTTAGTAATAGTGGCTTGGTCAAGTTTTAATATACTTTAAGCTAGAGCTTCTGTCATAGCCATAGTTCATATTACCTACATTTACCATTTCATATAGCATAAGACCTGCGAGCAAGATTAGACACTAGTGAGCACTGCAACACAGCGACGACGCTGTCATTTGCTCGGCAACAAAAATACGGGGCCATCCGCGTACACTCGTGTTGCGATAGCAATAAATCTAATTCCGGGTATACATGCGTGTTTCAGGTAATTAAGCACTCTCTCCTAAGAGTTGGTAGACTTGGAAGGACGCCGCTCTATGCCGCCCGCCCAACAATACAATGAAATGAGTTAGTAACCATTACACAAAACAAGCCGTCTGCAGAAGCACAAGTGACAGCTTTATTAGGGTTGTTTGTTGTTCGCCTACACACTGTTGCTGGTGAACGGAGTGCAGGGAAATATAGGCACAGATGAAGAAGATTTAAGTATCAACCGACAGACTGATTCGGGAGGTATTGGATTCAAATCCCGTCGAGACAGGCAATCATGACTGAAGGTTCCGAGGTTATGCAGGGAATGGCCCTCGGACATCCCTTCACAATTATCCTATCCGCAACGTAATACCTAGTTAGACACCTGAAGAGAAGCATGAATTGTATCATGGACAGGCTTCCCACGAAAAAAAAACAACACTTTAAGACAATGAGCCTATTCATGGCAAGTTACAAACCAAGAACGAGGCTCACTGTTACGTATTTATAGAATCAAGTATTGTCATGACAAGTTTGTGAATATCTACCCCGTCTGGGCCCGGGGTAGAATAGGCCCAGAGCATGGCTCGCTAATCGTAAAAGGCGATTCAAGAGAAAAAGTCCACCTCGCAAACATCAGCTAGAAAGAGCGGAGTATCTTACTCCCCGAAACTATAGAGGCGAGCTCTGGCAATCGTCGTCGGGGACCTTGCCCCCTTCCATTGACGACCCCCCGGCGACGATGAAAATGACACAACGAACGATGACAAAGACGATGACGACCGCGACGTGAGAAACCCCTTTCCACCCCTTTACCCGTGCTGGTTCTGACCAGGCATGGGCACCTGCCTCCCCAGCCCCCCCTTAGGTAAGGCGTGCGATTGAGTTGACAATCCGGTTGCAGGCCTAATCCAATAAACTTCAAAATTATTGTGGAATGGACCTGGTCCGTAACTTAAAAGTGGAGCGTGAAGGTATTCATTACTAGTAGAACTGTGGTCTGGGTGATAGGGTGAGGTGTCCATGGACAGTCCCAGAAAAAACAACATATAACAAGACATTCGGAACAAATCGCCTGATGAAGCCAATTTGGTGTCAGTAGAGTTTGATGCGAATGAAGTATGCCTGACACGTTGATATTTTATTACGTGTACGTAGGTTTCTCTATAGTTTGAAGGAAGTCGTAGAGTAATAGTAGCTGTTGTGCCAACCCTGCTTCAGATAATTACAATAAATCAAGTTAATAAAAATTCGCTATTTAAGAATGCCGTTCAATAGTACGAGTGATCAATGGGACTTTGTTCCACACATCGGTAGGTCACAGGAATTACTGGCCATCCATGCAGTGTTAGGTAGTCGAGAGTAAGTCTTTAAACGATGCCTGTATTACAAATTAAAACAGTTAAAAGCATGTTTTATAACCACGGATGCAAATCATTGCAACAGAATTGCAGCGTGTCGTGTCCAGAAGTGGCTCTTATGGAAGTATGCAATTACAATGTTTCACAAGGATGGACGAAACAATGTTAATTTCGAATTTAAACACTGTTTCAACACAGATGAAACAAAAATGCACGGAGAAACGCATTATCAAAGCTAAAATGAGAATTATGTCAACCTTATTACAACTTTTTATGCCCCCACAGATGGTAACATGTTTGACTTTTTTAGAATTCTAATTTTTTTTATTTTAAAGTCGGTTATGTAAAATTACAGTTAAGTAAAAAAAATAACGCTAATAAAAAAAAAATGATCAATCATTTCATACCACTTTTATGCCACCTCGATGCCCCCAGTTCTGGCTTTTTTTTAGCATTCTAATTTTTAAATTTATTTTAATGTTGTTATTTGAATATTTACGGTTTATAATTCCTTAATTTAAAAATAAATTAAAGAAAAAGAAATAAGAAATTTAAATTAGAAAAAATACTAGGATTAATGTCACAAGATTAGTCTATCTGTACAGTTATATCGCGCATAAATACGCGTAATTGTAAGAGTATTATCAACAATAAAGAACCAATCAAGGATGCTGCTGATGAAATTCTTAATAGATCAAAGGAATGAGAAATGGTAAAATATTTAAATAAAATAAAGTCTTCATTTGTATTGAGAGTCTATACTCGCTCTGTCTCGGAAATGATTTTCAGAGGGGGACTTTAAAATAAAAGGGGCTTCGAACAAGCCCTGTCAACGCGTACGCCGTCGATTAGTGAACAATGGCTGCCAGCGGTAGATCATTATTTGAAATGAGGGCCGCTGGCTGTCCACGATTCCCCGCCGATGACACCAGCATCGAAATGGCTACTTCGGATCAACTTTAACAATAATTCTGTGAGTCCGGGTATCAAATTTACGAGAACTTCAATGTTTTGAATAACATCGAACTGTTTAAAAAGAGCATTGGGCAAACGACTACTCTTTTCTACCTTTGCATAAATTAAACCCGTCCCGAGTTGACATTTAAAACAACAACTACAGTGGCTAGTCAGAGAGTGGCAAGTCACACATATGTCAACATATGTGCACGGTAGGTAGGTGATAAATCGTTAATTGTTTCATGCTTTGTTACTGTGCTTTCAAATGCTATGCATTGTTTTCTCTCGAGCACTGTACCAACATGGTTTCGTTGCGAGTCGCCCACATGCAGGATTTAACAAATAACCTATGTATCTAGCCTAGATTGCAGTGTAACGTACGTAGTATTTACCTAGCCTCATTTCGTCTTCATCAACATCAGTTTGGAACCGCACCACATCTCCTGCCCACTTCACTTCTCTATACAGGAACATTCCTCGTCGAGTACGATGTGGTTGCGAGCGCGTACCATGAACTGATTATTTCGCAAATCTACTACACATGTTACGTGATGACTGATGAACCATAGGGCCTATGCAGCCTAGATAGACCTATGCATCAGCAGTCAGAGCTATTCCCTTGAGTAGTAGTGTATTTAGAAACAGCATTTTTAATTCAGCTCAGCAAACAATGCGAACTTTAGGAGGATTGTTTGTAAAAATGTGTTTAACTCTATCACAATACATTTAAACTAGGAAAACGCTAAAGTCCCGTCGCGTTGTTGAGCGAGCACCGGTACGTGCAACACGACCCGAGTACGACATTCCCATAATGTTACATACCAATAAGTCTTTAAGGTCTTGACCGATTTAGCTGAAAATTTGTAAAATAGGAGAGAATGTTGTACTTATTGACCCTGCAAAATTTCATAACGATCGGAACATTTTTTTAATAACCAACGATCGGATTTTGTTCAAAAACTATACAGCAACCCGCATCGGTGGTATGTACATGTGTGCAAAATTTCAGGTCGATCAGAGAAACGGTGCGACCTGTATCGAAGCAGTAAATAAATAAATTAATAAATAAATTGTATTAAGAGTCTACCCACTCAGTTATATAACTGATTTTCAGTGAGGGACAGTAAATCAAAGCGACCAAGCCAACCCTGTAGGCCCCGACGCACAGAACAACAGAAAAAAAAGAAAAAACAGACAGACTCGCTACGCTCGCTCAAAAATGAAGTTCAGTATTTTTTTTACGTAACTGACAATAAAAACGCCATAAATTAGACTAGGAAAACGCTAAAGTCCCGTCGCGTTGTTGAGCGAGCACCGGTACGTGCAACACGACCCGAGTACGACATTCCCATGAGACACTCATATCCCACGTGAGAGCGAACATCATCACAGTTATTGGATGAGCGAAGCGAGCGAAGCGAGCGAAGCGAAGATTCCATTTCACTATCACTGGAGAAAAAAATCCAAAATGTTTTTTTTTCTTTTTGTATTTTTGTGTGTTTGTTAACACGATTCCGGCTAAACCGATAATCCGATGGCGATGAAATTTTCTGGAGACCTTCGAAATCTCTGAACTAAGAACTGCCACGTTTTTGAGCGCAATCGAAAAATAATTTCTCATGAAAATCGCAATTTTACGATTTTTTTCGATTTTTAAAAACTTTCTTCGACTTAGGGCCTATAACACCTACATGCTTTATCCGATTGTAATGATTTTTTCACAGAACCTTAATTTTATGAATTAATATATTTTTGTAAAATTTGAGCGCATTCGAAAAATTATTTCTTATGAAAATCGCAATTTTACGATTTTTTTTTTATTTAAAAACATTTATTTGGCTCATAACACCTACATGCTTTATCCGATTGTGACGATTTTTTTACGAATTTTTATTACTAGGAAAATGCTTAAGTCCCGCCGCGTTGTTGGATGAGCGTAATTGGTGCATTGAGCTGCCATTGTGTTATGCGGATTTTCTGTTGTTCTGTGAAAAAGTCGTTACTAAGTTGAAGATTTTGAAAATTAAATTAAATTTAAAAAAATTAACTTAAAATTTTAATTTTTTTAATAAACGTAATTTTAAAAAAGGGAAAAAATCGTAATATTGAAATTTTCATAAGAAATAATTATTCGATTGCGCACAAATTTTATACGAATATATTAATTCATAAAATTAAGGTTCTGTGACAAAATCATTACAATAGGATAAAGCATGTAGGTGTTATAAGCCGAAGAAATCTTAAAAATCGAAAAAAGTCATAAAATTGCGATTTTCGGAAAAAATGGTTTTTTGATAACGCTCAAATTTCACATGAATATATCAATTCATAAAATTAAGGTTCTGTGAAAAAATCATTACAATCGGACAAAGCATGTAGGTGTTGTTAGTCGAAGAAATTTTTAAAATCGAAAAAAATCGTATAATTGCGATTTTTATGAGAAATAATTTTCCGATTGCGCTCAAAAACGTGACAGTTCTAAGTTTAGAGATTTTAAAGACCTCCATAAAATTTCATCGCAATAGGAGTACCGGTTTAGCCGTAATCGTGTTAACAAACAGACAAAAATACAAAAGAAAAAAGAAAAAAGAAAAAAGAAAAAAGAAAAAAGAAAAAAAAAACATTCCGGATTTTTTTCTCCAGTGTAGTGAAATGGAATCTTCGCTTCGCTCGCTACGCTCATCCAATGAATTAATATATTCGTGTGAAATTTGAGCGCAATCGATTTTTTTTAAATTTTGTTATAAAAATCGCACTTTTAAGATTTTTTTAATTACGATTTTTTTCGTTTAAAAAAAAATTCTTCGACTTAATAATGATTTTTCCACAGAACAACAGAAAATCTGCATAACATAAGGCAGCTCAATGCACCAATTACGCTCATCCAACAACGCGCCTGAAAAAGCGTTTGCAAAGCTTCCTAGTTGATTAACTTTTTCCCGGATCTCCAACTTTTCTTAGCTAATTCTTTGTGGATAAAATCCACCGCCATCTAGAGGACCTTGACATCATTTCTTTGGGAAAACTATTTTTTAACTCTTTGGTTACAAATAATACACTGCTTCCTCGATAGTATTTTGATTACTTCTAGCATAGTGATCAGAATTCTCGTGCGACTTTTCGTTGCCATGGTAACGTAACTTTTTTATGTAATTTATATCTACACTACTTAAGGTCTTGACCGATTTAGCTGAAAATGTGTAAAATAGGAGAGAATGTTGTACAAGTTGACCCTGCAAAATTTCATAACGATCGGAACATTTTTTATTTTTTATTATTTTTTTTATTTTTTATTTTTTATAACCAACGATCGGATTTTGTTCAAAAACTATACAGCAACCCGCATAGGTGGTATGTACATGTGTGCAAAATTTCAGGTCGATCAGAGAAACGGTGCGACCTGTACCAAAGCAGTAACAGAAAAAAAATCAGACATTCGAGCCATAAGAGTCAAGTGGAGACGCTCGCTACGCTCGCTCAATTATGTATTGTAATTTCCGAAGGTTATGTGGGAGAATTATGTTTTTATGGTACTAGGAAAACGCTCAGTTGGACGCGTTGTTGAGCGAGCACCGGTACGTGCAACATGACCCGAGTACGACATTCCCATAAGGCCCACCACACAGTGTAGGCCTAACTGGATATTGACATTGTACACTATATACTATTCCAACATCTTTGCATTGTACTAATTCACGTCATGCCTTCTAAAGTGTATCTTTGTATCTTCACTGCCTTCCTTCATTTTTTAACATCATTTTTTCGAATTATGATTACCAATAAGTCTTTAAGATCTTGACCGATTTAGCTGAAAATTTGGAAAATAGGAGAGAATGTTGTACTTATTGACCCTGCAAAATTTCATAACGATCGGAACATTTTTTTAATAACCAACGATCGGATTTTGTTCAAAAACTATACAGCAACCCGCATCGGTGGTATGTACATGTGTAAAAAATTTCAGGTCGATCAGAGAAACGGTGCGACCTGTATCGAAGCAGTAACAGAAAAAAACAAAAAAACAAACAAACAAACAAACAAAACAAAACAGACATTCGAGCCATAAGAGTCAAGTGGAGACGCTCACTACGCTCGCTCAACTAATGTAGGGCATATCTGCGATTCAAACTTTCACATAAGAGGTAAAAGAGCTGTTCAGAATGCGTGTGAAATGTTTTATGGCGTTTTCCATTGGCCGCACTCAGGTCACACTAGTGCGCCCTAGTGCGCACTGGATTGCCACTTGTCTTTTTATTTGTTTAGTTTTGTAATGTTATTCAAGTGGAGGTTGACAACAATGACATCTCTGCACTCGCCGAGTGCATGCCAATGGAAAACGCCATTAGATTTGTCGAGTAATCCTGATGCTCAATTGTTTTTTAAATTGATATTTCACGACCAAAAACAATTTCCCTACCTCATGAAATCACCGTAGTGTGCCCATGTGACGTATGATTTATTGAAAACTATGAACAGTTTCATATACTCCGGTTGCTTCCTAGCCGAACTTACAGCTATTTGCCCACCTGCCAACTGTGTCCTGGTGTGCGCATGCGTTATGCATCACGCTGGTCCGCTACGAATATATTACCACTTGAAGTAGTCTATGGGAAACAATACGCAATGCACCTGTTACAACAGGAGAGCCAGAGGATTACTCTCAACATGTGTTCTCAGTATTGTTTTTATAAAGGAGGATCAATATGACAGCCGTATTTTATTTTTACAAGCATTGTCAAGACGAAGGGAGAAATGGCGAATAGAAGGATGCTTTTGAATCACAGACTATTTTTATCCATCCAGGGCCATAAGAAACTGTTATAGTCGCTCTCGTTGATCCGGGACCATTTTCAACTATTTACTTTGCTTGCGCATAAATTGAATGTGTGATAAGAAAAGATTTAAAAAACTAAGTTCCGCCTGAAATTAATTAAAATGTAGTAGCCAGAAAGTGAATCGTATCGAAGGTGTCCATAATACTATAGAGCCAACTGCCAATTGTAACCACTACCACAGCAAGTTGCAGGGCCGTCATATGCCGGTAGGGCCTACTTAGGTGCGTTATATGTAGTCGATCATACTCTGTACATCACATCACATGGTAGCTCTGTGTTTGGTTACAAGGGGGCAATAAGCAATTAATTATGTACCCCTTAACCAAATTCAATGTTAGCTGGCTATAAATTAGCACAATATATTGCATTAATTGGAATGCAAACTAATTAGCAAATCTGCGGCATACGTCAAGTGTACTGAATAACCAATTTACATAATGCTATTATATTTAACAGCAAATTATATTGAAATCCATATCATAACAAAATTTTGAATTGACATCACCTTGAATTACTCGCATTTCGTTTGAAGTACCGCCGATATATATAATCCTCAATCATTGCCTATATTGGCCTAAGCAAGTATTGTTTCGTATAATGTTCTTAGGCCCTATATATCTATTGGTATCGAAATCGAGAGGTTAAATAATAGCTGTTTCTAACTGATTATGTATCTTCCTACAAAATTATCATTTCCTACTCGTACACTCCTGGAAAATAAAGTTCCATACACATTTTTCGTATGTTCATGGCAGGATAAGATATGGCCATTTACAAAGTTTAAACTTTACAATACTTATATGGAAAGAAAAACTTTTTTAATTATTTCCTTTCAAAGCAGAAGGAACAAAATATTACTGTAGCCGGAAACTGTTGAAAAGAAGTTACGAAGTCAAACTTTCAAAACGTTTCCAAACGATTACACATACATTACATTAAGAATTGATGTGGTTTAACGTTGATAATAGTAGTTTAACTAATACAAACTTAAGACAATTAATTGCACGAAAGATGTGAAAAATTTGCACACAGACTTATGTCACCTGTTAATCAGTAGGCCTACCTTGTTTAGTCCATCATTTGTATTTGCGCTTTTTTACCGTTGTAATTAAACCTGTTATGGGGTGCAATATGCCCCTCTTCAGTTGAACTAGGTATGTTACGGATAGGACAATTGTGAAACGACGTCCGAGGTATGTTTAAGAGGAATCAATCCCTTGCATTCACGATAATGACTAAAGACCTCGGGAAAAAAACTTCATTTGAGATTGCCGATCTCGACGGGATTCGAACCCGGGACTTCCCGAATCAGAGTCAAGCGCTTAGTGCTCGAGCCAACACTGTCGGTGCATTTGCGATTGACGTAATTAAAGTGTTCTTCATTGAATTTAAAATTAAATCACACATGCACAATTGATTTTGAGTCACCATCGAAGAATACGGAAGTTTTTGTGATTATTTTTAGTTTCAGGGCTGTAAATAAATTATTCGTGGTCGCTCAATTTGGATTATTGGATAATTCACAGTTTTTCACACTCGTAGTGTCTTTCACTTCGCCACACTAAATGGCTCGTTGGTCAACATGAGGTTAAAAATTGTTTCTAAAATAGAAAACTTCTAATTCCTTACCCGACTCGAACTAGGAATTTTTTACTTTTGAAAATTACTTTCATCAATCGATAAGATATGTATACCTACTAAGATTCAACACGCATGTTGTACCAATGTCATTAAAAAGATAATTCACATTTTCAATGTATCATTCACTCGCCCACTTACTGCCTCCCAACTATATTAATGCATGCAAAACCGCGATTCTATGCACGTTATCTGTTAGACTGTGCGTCTATTTCGTAGATATTTGCGTCCTCCACGATGTGCAATAGTTTCCCACCAAGTTTTAATCCAAAGTCCAAACATAGAGAAGAGTGAGACTAGTTATCAACCTTAGATAACACAAAGAATGTCCCCAAATCGTCGTAGACTTTATTTACCTTTACAACACAAATTTCACATTTAACAGTATTATGTGTAACCAATACATACCATTCTTGCCGTCCGCGGTGGTTCCCCCTTCGAGGCGCTGATCCGTAGCGTGTGACTCCCAAGAGGCGTGGGTTCGAATCCCGCACAAGGAATATATCTCAGTAATGGCTTCAGCCTCATCTATCACCACCCAACGGCTCGAATAGAGCAACCGAATCACTCACTCTCTCCTACCGCACTTCCAATATTCACTCGGTCACGAGCTAACATGTTTGAGGAGCACGACACAGTCACAACCGCACACGACAAGGTTTAATACCGAACTGAATAAGATGGCATGAACGAGTTGTGTAAATGCATGCAATCAGTTTGACCGATGCACTCGGATGCGCTGCAGTCGAGCCAAGGAGGTGGCAGCGTCAGATAGCAGTGACTGCTGCTTCTGGCGTGGTGAGGAATGACTCATCGCATCAAAAGTGCATCGCGAGTTGGCGTAGAAAAGTTTGCCTATTAGTAAGTGACAACTGCAGTCAGTGTTGATTCCAGGCATACTCTAGGGTAGGCATTGCCTCCCTAGGAACCCTGTGTGCATACCCTAGAGACTTGTGTAAAACACGGTGCATTAGGTCAAAAAAGCGCAAGACGAAACCAAAATATACCACACGTGCATCTTGAGAAAAAATATATGTTCGTTTTAATAAATGCAATGCATTCAATAATATTCTTAAGATTCTAGTTGAACTATCGCGTACTCCAACCACCTTAACTTCTTCAAAACAGTTAAAACCACATTAAAAATACGCAATTTTTTAAAGTTGCCTGTGGCGCAATTGTGAGAGCATCCCTCCCCCCTTCCATTGCATCGCTTGGGTGGTACTTTTCTGGCCATTGCCTACCCTATATTTCCAATTGCGGCCCCCCCCCCCCCCCCATAGAAAGAATGTCCGAAATCAACACTAACTTCATAATGCACCCAAAACCGACAGTGCTGGCACAAGCTAAAGCGAGAGACTCTGATTCGAGAGGTCACGGCCGAATCCCGCCACCGACAATCCTGACTGAAAGTAAAAGACGGATTTCTGTAGTCGTGACTAAATGCGCTTGATTGTGAATGAGTTATTTAGTGTGGCCTTGTAGTTTTAGACGTCTAGTAAGCCTAGCTTGTGGTCAGAGTGTATGGTGATATTAATTAAAACAGACCGGCATTACCCATGGGGCCGTGCGTAGTCACTAGAAGTTGTTGAACATTTTTGAGCGAGCGTAGCGAGCGTCTCCACTTGACTCTTATGGCTCGAATGTCTTTTTTTTTTCTGTTACTGCTTCGATACAGGTCTCACCGTTTCTCTGATCGACCTGAAATTTTGCACACATGTACATACCACCTAGGCGGGTTGCTGTATAGTTTTTGTGGCAAAATCGTTCAAAAAGTTAAAAAGTTACATTAAAGTTAATCGAAAGTTTTTTTTTTCAAACTAAACGGCGACAAAATCTGAGGTGGCCAAATCATTTAGAATGTCCGTCCGATCACGAATATGTTATTTTTATTTTGATCCGATAAGTAATGTAGATGGAAATTACATTATAACAAAGTCCCGTTACCATGGCAACGGAAAGTCGCACAGCTTTTTTGGCTCATGATAGCGGTCAAACGGAGGCTCGGATCGAGTTGAAATTTTGACCATCTGCAAGTTTCGTTCCCGATTGAATGCCATTAGTTTTGTGGCAAAATCGTTCAAAAAGTTATAAAGTTACGTTAAAGATAATCTAAAGTTTTTTTTTTTAACTAAACTGCGACAAAATCTGAGGTAGCCAAATCATTTAGAATGTACGTCCGGTCACGAATATGTTCATTATATTCTGATCCGATAATAGCCCAGGCATTATAAGAGATTTTAGGCCAAAAGATCAACATTGCTAACCTAAAGCTGAATTTTGGAACATCGTTAGTATTAATCATTCTTAAAACGCACAGAGAGTTCCCAAAAGCACAGACGCTTGCTTCCTCCGCTATCGCGCCAAAGGGCTTAAGTCACACTGTCACATAAAAATGCTTGTAAAACCTGAACCAACAGAGATATCTCTGTGATTTTTGTTTCAAAATAATCGGGACTATGTTTGCTTTGTGCTTAATATCCAAAAACATATATTATTACCATTAATATTAGTCACAAACACGAATAGTGCTGGTGCCTAACTTAGTACTTCCAAGAAAATCCCGTAAATCTTGAATTAGGTCGAGTTCACGAAAAATTATCAAGACATAATAAATATGCGGGTGGCTGTCTTGTAGAAGCCACTTTTTCATTTTTTTACCGTGCGATGAAAATTGACTGAGATATGACCAAAATGAAAACGGTTGCGCATCGGCACTGTAGCCAAATAGTCCGTGGAACAAGCTGCATCAACTATAAAAACATTTCAAAGCCGGAAACCTACACCAAAATTTAGGATCTGGTAAAAGACATATTTGAGAATGTTATTTTCACTTGGGACATGCTTGGTAGCAAATAAGTCACCTGTCATGGCGTCCTGAAGATGGCCGCCAAAATAATTATTAAAAACTGCTGTAACTCAAGAAGTAATCATCAGATTTGAACAAAATGGGTATTGTTTTAATGAGTTTTTAATGCTCTACAAAAAATGTCAGCAGTTTAACCGCAAATGCAAAGTTTTTAATTATATTTATAAATTATTACAATGTATTGCAATTATAGCACTTTTCAATATATATATATATAATGTAAAACTCGCTAGATTGCCAAGAAATTTTTACACTATACTTAAATAACGTCAATAAATCCAAAAATGTAAGTCCCGAAACGAAATTCCGGTAACTTTTTTATTAATTAATTAATTAAATTAATCATTAATTAAATCCCAATTAAAAGTTTATTATTCACGTACCACAATCACATAGTGTATCACACAAGAACAATATGACCACAATGAACCAAAAAAAAATTAGTTCCAAAAATTTATTCCAATCACTTTACTATTAATTCAATTAATTCAATTAATTAAAAATAATGACAGTTATCTCGATTTATTTTGTAAAATTAACACAATGTGGTCGACTTGGTATCATTTTAAAGCTAGTTTTAAGACGAATAAATGTAATGAAAAAATTAATTAATTAAATTAATTAATCACCGAATTAATTACATTTAAGTTAAATTATCCCACTTTTGACATATGTATTGTAATGTATACCTAAAACTCGATCGATCGTCATAAAAATATACTACTCTACTGACATAATGTCAATGAATCCAAAATGTCATGTCCCGAAACAAAATTCCTATAACTTACCGATTAATTAACTAATTAATTGAAGAATTACTTATATCTCAATAATTGTTGTTATTGACAATCGTAAAAGTACGATATTCATGAGAAATATTTCTTCGATTATACCCAAAAACGTGGAAAGTCTAAGTTCAGAGATTTCGAAGGTCGCCTCAAAATTTCATCAAGATCGCATATGACGTTTGCCCGGTAGAGCGCAAACAAACAAACCAAAAAAAACAAACAAACAAAAAACAAACGAATTTCTTTTTTTTGGGGGGGGGGGGGGGGGGGGCGGTGAAATTGAAGTCAATATCTCAATAATTGTTGTTGACAATCACGTAGCACATACAAAATGCCAACGGAAGAATCAAATATAGTATAAGTAAAGAGAGAGTATAATAAAAAAAATAGGGCCAAAATTAAGTTCATGCTACTTTCCCGTTAATTGAATTATGAATTAATTATATATATATATACATATAACTGAGTGGGTAGACTCAAATTTTTTTTTTTCTTTAAATTAATTGATTTAAACACATGTTGTTGTAGAATGAGCAAAGCAAAAAACTTCAATTTCACCCGCCCCCCCCCCCCCCCCCCCCCCCCCAAAAAAAATTAGTTCGTTTTTTTTGGTTTGTTGTTTTTTCAGTCTGTTTGTTTGCGCTCTACCGGGCAAACGTCATATGCGATCTTGATGAAATTTTGAGGCGACCTTCGAAATCTCTGAACTTAGACTTTCCACGTTTTTGGGTATAATCGAAGAAATATTTCTCATGAATATCGTACTTTTACGATTGTCAATAACAACAATAATTGAGATATAAGTAATTCTTCAATAAATTAGTTAATTAATCGGTAAGTTACAGGAATTTTGTTTCGGGACATGACATTTTGGATTCATTGGCATTATGTCAGTAAAGTAGTATATTTTAATGACGATCGATCGAGTTTTAGGTATACATAACAATACATATGTCAAAAGTCGGAATAATTTAACTCAAATGTAATTAATTCGGTGATTAATTAATTTAATTAATTAATTTTTTCATTACATTTTTTTCGTCTTAAAACTAGCTTTAAAATGATACCAAGGTCGACCACATTGTGTTAATTTTTACAAAATTAATCGAGATTACTGTTTATTATTTTTAATTAATTGAATTAATTGAATTAATAGTAAAGTGATTGGAATAAATTTTTGGAACTTATTTTTTTTTGGTTCATTGTGGTCATATTGTTTCTTGTGTGATACACTATGTGATTGTTGTACGTGAATAATAAACTTTTAATTGGGATTTAAATAATGATTAATTTAATTAATTAATTAATAAAAAAGTTACCGGAATTTCGTTTCGGGACTAACAATTTTGGATTTATTGACGTTATTTTAGTATAGTGTGAAAATTTCTTGGCAATCTAGCGAGTTTTACTTATATATATATATATATATATATATATATATATAAAATATATATATTGAAAAGTGCTATAATTGCAATACATTGTAATAATTTATAAATAATTAAAACTATTGCATTTGCGGTTAAACTGCTGACATTTTTTGTAAGAGCATTAAAAACTCATTAAAACAATACCCATTTTGTTCAAATCTGATGATTACTTCTTGAGTTACAGCAATTTTAATATTATTTGGCGGCCATCTTTAGGACGCCATGACAGGTGACTTATTTGCTACCAAGCATGTCCCAAGTGAAAATAACATTCTTAAATATGTCTTTTACCAGATCCTAAATTTTGGTGTAGGTTTCCGGCTTTGAAATGTTTTTATAGTTGATGCAGCTTGTTCCACGGACTATTTGGCTACAGTGCCGATGCGCAACCGTTTGTCATTTTGGTCATATCTCAGTCAATTTTCATTGCACGGTAAAAAATGAAAAAGTGGCTTCTACAAGACAGCCACCCGCATATTTATTATGTCTTGATAATTTTTCGTGAACTCGACCTAATTCAAGATTTACGGGATTTTCTTGGAAGTACTAAGTTAGGCACCAGCACTATTCGTGTTTGTGACTAATATTAATGGTAATAATATATGTTTTGGATATTAAGCACAAAGCATACATAGTCCCGATTATTTTGAAACAAAAATCACAGAGATATCTCTGTTGGTTCAGGTTTTACAAGCATTTTTATGTGACAGTGTGACTTAAGCCCTTTGGCGCGATAGCGGAGGAAGCAAGCGTCTGTGCTTTTGGGAACTCTCTGTACGTTTGAAAATGACAAATGCTACATGTGTGCCAAAAATCAGCTTAAGGTTAAGGATGTTGATGTCAAAATCTATAATTCCTGGGCTATAAGTAGTGTAGATAGAAATTACATTTTAACAAAAGTAACGTTACCATGGCAACGAAAAGTCGCACAAGAATTCTGGTCACTATGTACTGCCACCTAGAAGAAATCAAGAGTAAAATAGTTTTCCCAAAGAAATGATGTCAAGGTCCTCTAGATGGCGGTGGATTTTATCCATTCTCTCCTATTTTTACAAATTTTCAGCTAAATCGGTCAAGAAAGACTTATTGGTATGTAACATTATGGGAATGTCGTACTCGGGTCGTGTTGCACGTACCGGGTGCTCGCTCAACAACGCGTCCAACTGAGCGTTTTCCTAGTAATACAGCTTGACAGTATGTCCAATTCAACAATGCTTATTCGTAACGTAGAATCAAGGAGGGTGCTGACAGCTATAGTGGTTCGCGTCGCGGGAAGCAACAGCGCAACGACTCTCTGCTCTTGTGTTTGGCGAGACGATTACGCTGAATTTGACATTCTGTACAGTACGATTTTACGTGGTGCTATACATCATGGTTCTCTTATAGAAATCCGGGTTACAGGGGGGGGGGGGGGGAGGGAGAGTATGGTTCCGAAATAAATGATTATACAATATATATCGTGATTTTGGAAGACGTTTCGGAACTTGCTTATAAGCGACATCCGTTTACGTTGCTAGTAGTATACAAACAATAATATGCTGTACGAAATGAAATGTAAAATACTAGAGGAAGGAAACTTTTCTGGCGACTTATCTTCTTTAACAACATTTTCCACGTGGTAAATAACTTTCAGGGTAAGTCTATGAGCAGCCATTTATAATTCATTTGCAGCCCTTGCACCGTGTTTTGTTTGGAAATAAAACACCCCGATGGATGTTTTCTCGTGAGAAACAGACACGTGTTCTAAACGTGTTTATTTTGGTTTAAGCGATTCTTGGTTCGTTCTTACTTTATTTACCAACGTTCTTGTTTCTCTTCGTAAACTAAACAAACAACTAAACATTGTTGACTATTCTGCTTGGCAGGATCTGTGATCCCTCGGATCCGTGAGTCGTTGATACGAGATTTGAAGGTGTTGCGTTCTGGGAACTCATTTCAATTGTTCTACAAGGGGTGAAATATTCCATACAGTACAAGTATACATCAGTTATTCTCGGTGTGAAAATAAATAAATTTGGGTGTTAAAATAATTGTGAAGGAGATGTCCCAGCATTCGACATTGCTTTTGTATGTCAGGTTTGCCGGTGGCAGGATTCGAGCTCGTGACCTCCCGCTTTCCCGAATCTGAGTCTCCCGTGTTACGCTTGAGCTACCTTAGTCGGTAAGGGGTGGGAGATTAGGTTGGGTTGTTATTGCGAAACTTTTAGAACTGAATGATCATTGTTAATAGTTATTTTTCTTTTTTCTTTAATTATTTATAGAGTTTAGTTGTTTCATTTATCCGAAGTCCCCCAACATCGTTATACAAGAATATATGGACCACCATACCCATATTTATTTTGAAATCCATATCTAGGTGCCGTTAGGGGCGCCGCAGCCAAGCCGCGGTGCGCTACACACTCAAGCACCTTATACACCAAGCAGAGTTGGGTGATTTCGAGGTGTTTACCCAGCCGTCATGTAACGTGATGTGAACTTGAAAACTATCACAATCGAGGGGATTTAGGTACCTGACAACCATGGCCAAATTTATTGGGGTACGATTTATTCCTTCTTGGTGAAAAAATGGCTTGAAACATGCTCAAAATCACTTTAAGGATGTAGCTACTGCCTACTATCTGCCTACTACTGCCTACTACTGCTAACGTCTAATACGTCGGCCCGCGATTCTGACCAGACGGTGGGACTACAATGTTCATATTTTACATGGACATTAAGGTTATAGAAATATAGTCTCTTTTGAAAAAAAAAGTTAGAAAAAGTTTGTTGGAAGGCTTCCAAATAAAGGTTTTAAAATAAGCCTTAAACACTTGGCATACAATCAACAAGTAACCATAGTTACTTGACACTTGTTGACGGTACAAGCAGAGTTAGCGGGAAAGTGCGATACGTAAACAAATGGCGGACATTAAAATTTTGTCTTCTTTGTTGTGGAACGAGAAAAGTGTCATTATACTCTCATAAAACAAATCAGGAACCGTCCCTGGCCTAGGCCCAGATGTAGAAAATTATTATAATACAACAGTGTAGGTCTAAAGTTCCATTAGGCTAAAGGACTAGATAAATAAATACTTACATTACATGTTTGACAAGCCTAGCCAACCCTAGCCAGCTACAACCAATTGTTCTGACAAACTTCCCGCACAAATAACTAGTTTTGATTACTAAAAGCCTAATTCAGATAACCAATAGTATGATTGTCCACCTAGGATTTACAAAAATGTTCGGAAATAATACACATATTCTTTTTCTTTTTAGCCATATTATAGTCATGATCAAAGTCAGCTTGCTGCTACACACAATGTCAAAGCGAGGTGTCGAATATTAGCGTGCTCATCTGTTTGTTTACATAATTGCAACAATCAAATCATTTCATGCAACTCGTCTTTCGATTGGCCCGCGTTTATGAAGGCACTGCCATCTAGAATAAATATAGAACGTTTTCGAGCTCTTTGGTACGCAAATCTTTTTAAAGTGTCTGGATTTCGTGAACCGTACCCCACGTGAATAACACGCAATACTCTTTCAACTCACAACCCATGACGTTTTCTACGATACCGTTCAAGAATACCAATTTCTTCGAAAACGAAAACGACTTCGTTTTCAAATTGCGTTTTCAACTCATCTCCCACGAACTCAAGAATTGGGGTCCAGTCCTTTTACCGTCGTTATACCATGGTTATATCACCTATACCCAGGATGTATACATGAATCCGGGTCTAGATATTTTACATCCTATTGTCTATTGTTATTGCTAATACCATAGCAATTAAATCAACTTTGATAAAATTATTATATTTCAACAAATAATTTTTACAATGGAAACTTGAAAAAGTAATGAGATCACACACATAACAAAAACTTGTAGAAATACAGCAAACCTTACACACTCAAAAGAAATGAGATCTTAAAAAAGGGCCAAGCTCATCTGCCCTTCCACATTTGCGCATTCTTAATTCATAAACGTACAGTGTCCCATAACAGCATCCTCGAAAAGCTTGGCAAAATAAAATTTGCATGTTATAACGTTTAATTAATTAGAAAAAAGAACTTGGTTGAACTATTACTTTAAATTAATAATCGCAAATTCTATTTTGCAAGCTTTTCGAGGATGCTGTTATGGGACACTGTACGTTTATGAATTAAGAATGCGCAATGTGGAAGGGCAGATGAGCTTGGCCCTTTTTTAAGATCTCATTTCTTTTGAGTGTGTAAGGTTTGGCTGTATTTCTACAAGTTTTGTTATGTGTGTACACAAATACTGCAAGATGAATTAAAATACTTTACTATTTACTTGTATACTTCAATTAAAGCATATTATCAAAATAGGGCAAAATTTACCCTCTATAAACTGCTCCATGACTGTCAAAACAGTTTAGGAACTATACCTTTCAAAGCCAGACTTCGTTCTATGTCAATTAGGGGATGAAATATGTAATTCACTATGAATACGAGAGAGAAACATCCTATAGAAGCTACTGTAACATGTTTCATGAATTGTTTTCTACCCGGTTGTCTCGCGCACTAATACGCTCACATACAGCGCGACTTGGACGCGGCCAGTGCTGTAAATTAACCTTCTAAATGTAAAATAGCGTCCTCTGCACACGCAGGAGCTGTCGCACGTAATGTGGTTTACGTACGACTTACAGCAATGCTACACAAGTCGGTGTTTTGTGGCGTCGTATGTGCACTCGTCGGCCACGATCATGACTGTGCGTGTATCATTTGTGTTGTGATGTGAAGTGCGGGCCAGATTAATTCATCGTAGTCCTATTAAAAATAATGATCATTTAGATTTAGGCTCATTAGTAAATCAAGTTTTTTATTCAGTCTTTTTTATTTGACATACTTTACGTCTTGGCTTTTCACTTTTTCTAATCTAAAATTTTTTTTTTCAAATTTGAAAAGTAAGAAAATTATTTATTTAGTTTAGACCTTTTTTTATTTTATTTTTATATTTATTTATTTGTTTTAAGTCTATCCTATTCAGCCAAAAAAACTGTTTCACAAAGGAAGTAAATAGCAAATTTTGAAAT
Source organism: Sweltsa coloradensis (assembly GCA_024449915.1). Lineage (NCBI taxonomy): Eukaryota > Metazoa > Arthropoda > Insecta > Plecoptera > Chloroperlidae > Sweltsa > Sweltsa coloradensis. The sequence continues at coordinate 27,655 of JAMZAV010001166.1, forward strand.
ATTAATATTACAAAAACAATGTATTAAAAAACAAGTAATTTTGGTAACAAATTAAAAAAAGGATGCAATTAATTAATGCACCAAATAAAAAATTGCTCGATCCATAGGTTTACTTCAGTCGTTCGTGAATGCAAGGGATTGAGTCCTCTTAAACAGCCCTCGAACATTCCCTTCACAATTATTGTAAAAATTCCGAAATACCTAGTTAGACACCTGAAGTGAAGAGGGGCATGCATTGCACCATGGACAGGTTTCCCACGATAAATTATTACCACTCAAATATGTACATGAAATGCACGTAAGCTAAAAAAATTAATAACCAAATCAATTATAAACAATTAATATCTGTATTACACTGTCACATTGCGAACTATGGCGCAAAATGAAACACCACATTCTATGAGTGAGTTTGTTGGAATACTTTTTATGCTAACCGAGACGAGGGGATAGAAGAGGGTGTATGACAATTACAAAAAATACAGGATTTATGTGAGTTACGAAATCATATCCTTTGACATAATAAGCTTGGGCCTGCGACCTATTCGATGAGCCATCGTGAAACGCCATAACAGTGGTGTGGTGTTACAGAAAAAGTACTAATGCGAAGTTGTTAGCAGGTCCACTTTTTCACGATAGTTTCCATAACATGGCAATTTAGAGAAAGGTAATGCCTTTATAAATGATGCTTTGACATTTTTCTGTCAGGAGTTGGGGCGGAGTCGGCGGCGGCGGCGGCGGCGGGGGGGGGGGGGCAAGAATCGTTATATCACGTTTGCGAGACACAATAAACGTGTTTTTTAAATAATGTAGCGAAACCCATTTTAAAATGTGTGGCATCAGGTGAAAGAAAGCTATTCTTTAGCATTTTATTTTATTGTCCTCATTCGTTAATTAGTTTTTATAACTGAATAAGTAGTATTAGTGGTATTATAAGTCAATTAATTCACTGTTGGGAGACCCTTCCAAATTGTAGGTAAAGGTAATAATGGCTTGTTATCAATTCTCCAGCAACCCCTTGTAATTATGAAATTCACTAGAATTGCGATGCAATATCTTTCACAGAATTGTTTAACTGGCAACAACCAGAGTATGAAGCCTCCATTGCAATGGTGATAGGGTTTACTGCCAATGCTTCATTCCATTCTTCTGCATGTTTAGTACTGACAATGCGGTAGAGTTTAATTGCATCAGGAACAGCACGACTATGAATGTGCATTCATTGGGGACACACTATTGTTAGGCCAGGAACAAAAGTGGCATTACTAGAGTTGCCTTTTGGTCGCATATTTGGTAAAGGACTATTGTGCAAAGCACAAAATGTAATTAATCGATAGGATTCATCAATCATTCCATCTGTTTAATATGCCAAGTGTAATGTGGGTTTAATAACAGTGACAATATTCAACGTAATTTCACCATCCACTTCCAATAACATTGACTATTAAAAGTTGAATGCAACTGAACTAGGGAAAGAAACTAATGAGCTGAAGGAGTCAGAAGAATATTGACTTCATCTTCTTCGTAATAGAATCCTTGAATTAAATAGATTTTTAAAGCCATCAACATATTTAGTCCCACTAATTGTTATTGTTATAAGGGGATATGACTTCCGTGTTAAAATAGTTTTTGTTTTAGTCATAATAAATTGTTAGAAGAGCTTGTAACAACAACAAAATTCTTAGGACGGACCAATAAGACGTCAATAAACCTTACGACGACCAATTAAAAGGAGACACTTGAATTCCTTATAACATGCCAATAAAACCTTACTAACCAATCAGGATATCGGATTCTTATAACTAAAACAATTTTTTACGACGGTGATGGTAACTGGGACATACAGAATACGATTATTGGATTATACGTTTTCTACCTGTCAAACGGCTACTCTGAGCCAGGAAAAAAATTCAGGGAACCTCAAAATCTTTTAGGCCTAAATTAAAAATGTCATGTTTTTTATTTAATTTTAGAATGATTTCTCATGAAAACCTTCTACGATTATTGTTAATGCTGCAAACATTTCTTCACTCTACCAGCTACATACACTTACGATTTTGTTACTTAACAAAATTTCGCAATTTTTTTTAACCTTAAAATAGGTAGAATTGTCACTACTTTCAGAGCATTATGAAAGATAGCTCAATGCACCAATGAAGCTCATCCACCAACGTGGCTTTGAAAAGAGTTTGCGAAGGTGCATTTAAATGATTTGAACATTTAAATAATAATAATCACCTATATTTAACCTAATAACCAGTCTTGTCTCAATTCGTATTTTGAGTCTTCCCACTCAATCGATTTACATAAATGATTTTGTTTTCGAATAGTTACTATCATGAAGAATTCCGATTTACAATTGTACTCAGATTTACATAAATGATTTTCGTTTTCCAATAGTTACTATCATGAAGAATTCCAAATTCCCATTTCACTCACACTCCTAGACAGTTATGCTGCGCGAGTGAATTATGAGCTCAATATGCCACTTTTCATTGCCCCATCATTTTTCACTCTTTATTCGCTCCACGTCTCTCCTGGATATTGAATAAATAAGTACATAAACTAGCACACGCCGTATTGAAATACCAGGTAATAAATAAATTTAAGTATCAAAATAACGTTATTCGTTTCATATTTAATACACGTACACAATACACTAAAAATCAACACCTTGAAGCGAAGGAAATTCACACAGCTAAGCCTTCAACTGAATGTGTATACTAGCTGCGACATCCGAAGGGGTGTTTCCACAACATGTTTTATCAACGATACTCAATTTGTGACAGGAGAATTGAATAAACTCGAGTTTATCAATTTTCTAGAAAATATATTTTAACCTAGAGATATCTATCAACTTAGCCTACTCAATTTCAAATTCGAATTCAATATGCTGTTAAATTAACCTTCAATCAAATTCACGTATCCCGCGACGAAACATTCTGCGCTGTCATACGCAGCGGAAAACAAATTTCTACAATAACGTTAAACTACATGTGCCACTTCGGTTCTCAACGTGGCGGCTAGAGCACAGCTTTTATGACTATGCTTCTTGGATCCACATTCATTTTAGAGAAATACTTTTAAAAGAGTGCCTCGTTCTTGACGCAAACTTCAGATGTGAATCACCAAATTGACCGACTTGAAATGATGTATACGGTACCTAACTTAATAATTGCCAAATTAAATTTCCCCTTAATATCATAAAATATGTTATTTTATCTTGTACCTGAGATTTTGCACGATTTTTTAAGGCTTTTTAATGTCATAATCAATTCACAAACAATAACAACATGACACCTTTCGAACAACATATTGACAAAGTGCACGAACTTGACCGATATGATACTTGGATAGGAACTCTTGGAACCAATTTTGTCGAAACCTGCCCAAACTTTCTTGGTCTACTAAAGCGTCCAACAATCACCTCTACAACAAAACCAACACATTTGAGTGATTTATCTTTTAAAATGTTCATTGCAACACATTGAAGTCCAAGGATGAGATGATGATCTTTGACTCTGAGTACTCTTGCTTCCGAACATGCTAAAACGCGAGGTCACACAATACCGATCATTTCATTTATCACAATTATAAGGATGTCGCAGACATTTGATATACAGTTACACGAGCCGCCTATAGGCAGAGATCAAATAGACCTTGCAACACGCCACCGACAAGCCTAACTGTAGTTTATTGGATGAGCGTAGCGAGCGAAGCGAAGATTTCATTTCACTACACTGGAGAAAAAAATCCGTTTTTTTTTTTGTGTGTTTGTTAATACGATTCCAATTAAACCGATACTCCAATTGCGATGAAATTTTCTGGAGATCTTTGAAATCTCTGAACTTAGAACTGCACGGTTCGAAAAATTGATCAAAAACTTATTTCTCATGAAAATTACAATTTTACGATATTTTCGATTTTCTTGTTATGTTCTGTTTGTATTTTTGTGTGTTTGTTAACACGATTCCAGCTAAACCGATACTCCAAATTCGATGAAATTTTCTGGAGGCTTTCAAAATCTTTGAACTTAGAAATGCCACGTTTTTGAGCGCAATCTAAAAATTGTTTCTCATTAAAATCGTAATTTTACAATGTTTTCGATTTTTAAAAATTGTCTTCGACTTATAACACCTATATGCTTTATTCGATTGTAATGATTTTTTTACAGAACCTTAATTTTATGAATTAATATATTCGTGTGAAATTTGAGCGTAATCTAAAAATTATTTCTCATGAAAATCGTAGTTTTTCGCTTTTTCCGGTTTAAAAAAAAAATCTTCTGCTTATAACACCTACATGCTTTATCCGATTGTAATGATTTTTTCACAGAACCTTAATTTTATGAATTAAATATATAATTGTAAAATTTGAGCGTAATCGAAAAATTATTTCTTATAAAAATCGCAATTTAACTTTTTTCGAAAAAAAAATACGCCCATCCAACAACGCGCCTGAAAAAGCGTTTGCAAAGCTTCCTAGTTTTACAGATTTCGAAGTCAAATGGCATGCTGCGGGTCCTATAAAATATTCATTGGAATCCGGTTTAACATTTCTCTCAACATATGACTGAAGTCACCTTAATCACTATGTTTTCATATTATCTCTGTGCATATAATTATTAAACGGAATATACCCCAAAAAATATTTTTGACCGCATAATCTAGAGCATAATACTAAACTAAATGACAGCATAAAAATTATATCTTGTACCTGTAGTATTAGGTACACAACGTTTTGAGGATTTTGGTCCTAAAATTTGCGAAAATGGGCGTTTACGTAACTTTTTTGTTTCATTTAGATACTAGAGTATATCATACCAATCGAAAATGGACATTTGGAAAACTGTGTCTACTGTGCACAAATATACCTACACTCAAACACGCAAAAATATGCGTTCCGAAATTACTCCCCTTCTTGGTTATCAGCATATTTTGAATGAACCACTTGTCCAAATTACAGAAACAAAACGTAGATGATTTACAGAAATGGAAGTCGAGTACGTCAATAATAACCAATATTTTTGGACCATGAAATCCTCCAAGGTCACGTGGCATAAAGGTTATACTCATGTTATTTCTTGTGGGAGATTTTTGCCGATGGGACCTAAAGTTCGAAAATTACCTAGTTTGGAATTTTTTGGGGTCAGGGTGGACTCAATTAATTTGTAAATTCAAAACTAGTTAGCCGGAACGAAATATATTTTTAAAATTTAGTGGGTGAATACCCCAATCCATTAAGGGAATTAAACAGATGATGAAAGAAAGACAATACTTATGAGGGACAAGCTATGTACCTGACAGGATTCCTTCAAAGGAATATGCCCGAACTATATTTATTTATATAGGAAACTTGCAAGGAAGATTTGATGGAGGGTCTTTTTATTCGGCGGTCGTGGAATAGATTTCCACTATCGACAATACCAAGTAGAGGGTTTCCCAATGTTCTATTAATCATGAGGAGAGTGCACTCTTATTGAGATATTGACACACTCCTACCGCATGACACATAATATACTGTAGACGGCAAACACTGCCCTTCGGAGGCGGGACCGAGGTAGCTCGTAGTGTGATTTGACACTGGTGGTTAAAATACTTTCCATGAAAGCATGCGGACGAAAAAGGTCCCTTTGAGTATATTTGACCCACGCATTTAAAAAACTTGTAAACATACCAAAAATCCTTACACACTCAAAATCATTGGTATGCTTCTACATTTGCACTATCTCAATACATAAACTCACTTTGCCCCGTGACCGTAACTGATCCTTGTAAAATATTATTTGAAACTATTGTGTAAATGTAACAAAAATATTACGTGCGAACTCTATTTTGCCAAGCTTTCAAAGGATGGGGTAACGTTAGTTTATGTGAGCGCGCAAATGTAGAAGGGTTCAGAATTGGCAGTTGTAATTTTCAATTTTTTTGTATGCTTGGGATCTAATTACTTTTTTCAAGTTCAATTGAAAAGGATATACAATAAGACTGAACAGTTTAGTACCTACGCACTATAAATATGTAAACTTACTCTGCCCCGTGAGTGTTTTAAGTTATTTTTTTAAATAATGCATTTTGCAATTGAACTTTAAAAGTTATGAGATCTCACGCATACAAAAAAAACTTCTAAGAAGACAGCTAAGTCTTACACACCCTCTTCTATGCTTGGGATTGAGATATAACAAGCATAATATCGTGGGACGTGACATTTACGAGGTCGAGTTTTATTTTCCGATAATATCGAATATTGCAATAACCTTTGTAAAGTACGGAACGATGTATGGATACCTCTTGAAATATTACATATTTTAAAATTGGGAATTGAACATCATACTGTATGCAGTTTACTGTTCATACCCAGGGGCATTCAATAATATATCGAACGCCATATGCATTCATAAGTTGGCCTAACTTTTCAACAAAACCTTCGAAGCTGGCTTCACATTCCTTTGTTCTACGGAAAATTACAAATCCTCTCTGTTGAACCGAGGCAGAGGAGCTTGAAGTGGCCTATAGCCCGAACCGAATGCCCCGAGTAGCAGCTACAAAGCAACCAACACGACTAGATCCACTCGAGCATTCAAATCCTTAAAAATACAAGAACCGTAGATTGAACATTCCGGAGTTCCATTAAAAAGCTTCTTATGTGAATATGTTTGAATTGGAAGAGGGCTCTTCATCCTTTACTGACCAGGTGCTGAAATGCACTATTGAGTCCTTCCGCGAGTGAAGTGCCCTACTATAGGTATTGTCTTCTCTATATAGCCCGCATGCGGCACATGGTGGCGACTGCCATGTAAACTGTAGAGTGAACACAATCTAGAATATTAAATTGAATTAAATTTTTCTTGGAAAACATGCCCAGGAACAATTTTATGACCCTTTTACTTGGTATTTGGGATAAGAATAATTGTGAAGAGCATGTCCAAGAATTGATCAAGAGAACTTTATCCGTGGCATTCATATTAACGACTAAATGAAACCTTTGAAACCAATTTCAGTCAGGATTGTCGGTAATCGGAACTGAGTTAGCGACCTCCCAGTTAATCAAGGATATTTTAGCATTATATAGACAATAAGATATTGTGTACGTGCCTAATGGTATTTCATTTCATTCCATTTCATTTCATTTCATTTCATTTAATTTCATTTCATTTCATTTCATTTCATTTCATTTCATTTCATTTCATTTCATTTCATTTCATTTCATTTCATTTCATTTATTCATTCCACAATCTTACAATCAAAACAATATCAAAAAGATGTGCCACTACTATGGCCCTGAATCCGACGTGAGATCTCGTGTCTTTGTTCCTCTCGCAATACTGATGGACGAAGCCTCTTCCGTCCCAGGGGGGTGAGACTCGACGCAAAATCCACGTGGTTTGGTTGATTTCCGTGCTGTATTCCGACAATCGGTAGACTCAACAAATCTTTTGATTCCGTCTGCTATTTAGCTGTCAGAAACACTTCCGACAATCGTAAATTTGTAAACAACAAAATCCTCCATTTTTATTTTTATAACATAGCATCATATTTTGCTTAAATACCGGAATATTTCGTGATTTGTTAGTCCACAGTACACTTGCTCGACTCTTTATAAGTTGTTTATTGTTGCACAATACTGTGTTTCCATTATTGTCTACTATAAACATAGTAATTAACAAACATACCTTAAATTTGACGTTGTTTGCGTACACAAGATAAAAAAAACAACACACGGCTGCACAAAAACTCACTGCCTTATAAATATGCGGCTGGCTAGTTTCTTCTTACATAATCATAGCGGTGGATTTTATAACGAAGCTTCCGATTGGCTAAACAATGGTAAAATCATTGCCACAGCCGCAAGTCACGGAATGATTCCGAAAATCGGAAACGAAACTCGAGTCTACCAAATGTCGGAATTGTTTCTTTATGGACGGAATCAGATTATTCAAAACCACGCGGAAGTCGAGGCCAGTCGAGTCTCACCCCCCTGGTGTCACACACAATGATTCTCACTCACATCCAATCACATCGAAATGGGTCAACCATCCGATCTTGCGTCTCATTTCTATGCACAAAAACTCATTTAAAACCAAATCTACTCAACGACTTCGAAGATACGTTTGTTTTGTAATGAGATGGTGCTATTGCATTTTCTAAGGGGCGTGAGTTTTGAAAGTTACACTGAGATTAGATGAGAAGGGGTTTCTCGAATACTCATCTATGAACAATATGGCATAATGCCACATACCCTATGACTATGAGCTCTAGTTCTGTAATAGCTGTTTGTATTAGTGTGTACTTGTATATTGCTGTTTATCTGTCAGTAGTGCAATCCTCGCAGTGGCTACAGAGCATAGCGGGCCTGGGCCAGAGCTCTGCATTCATGGTAACAACAGAAATTCTACTGCTAAAATATTTCACCACCCAAATAAATGCTTTTGGCAAAACAAAAACAAAAACTATGAATGCTCCTAACTAATTTTTATTGTAGCCTGCACTGCAATTCCTATGTCAGATCCCAGTTCCAAAAGTAAATCAAATAAAGGTGAAATAAGTAAACCCTATATAAACATAATCTTGAAGTATTTTCACCTCTGATTCACAGCTTTTTCCACAAATGCATGGCACGGTTTTCCCTATAATCAATGCGCAACATTCTAACTCGTAACTGTAGCTTTAGGCTGCTTATGTTTCTGTATGAACGACATTATGCCATGGATGAAATAGATAAAATAGAAGAAAAAATACTACGAAAATAAATAATTTTACAGGATTTGATTTCCACTCGCCCCAACCGTATGAGCTATATCGGGAAATTCTTAAATCCGCATCCCGGATTCGAAATAAAAGACCGAAAACAGTGACGAGTTATTCCTCTCTAACAGGTTAAACAGATTTTATTTGTTAAACCCAGTCAACACAATTAATCACACAAATATCAATCAATCAAACAAAGAGGTAGTAATCCTTCATCGCTCATTCCCTCGTACCTGCTATAGACAGACCACTTTGTTTTAGCCAATCGTTCATATCTGTTCGCTCTCGTTATGGCTTTCCTCGAAACACATAGTTATCTATTAGCATTTTATTGACGATTCGGAGAAAATCCTCTGCTGTGAAGATTTTATCAAGAAAACTTCTCCGTAATGAATGTATTTTTAAAAGCATGAGCAAAGTTGGAACTGTAAAACTATCAAGTCGCAGTCGAAGATCAATTTAGTTCAATGCACACTAAACGGCATCCAAATATAACTAGACATCTAGAACTTTTCAGAGCTAGTGCTTTCTAAAACCCTTTAAAAAATATTATAGTCTTTATATTGCTAGAGTAGAGTTAGAGTTGGAATTTTTAAGCATCTTTTAGAACAACACAAAATGTAGACACCCCTGTGTTTCAATTAATGCTCTAACAATATTACACGTACAGTACCAACGTCCTACCAAATACTATAAACAGGTTTACCAAACTAATGACAAATAAGCCTTTGTTTTTTGGAGAGATGCACACTGTAGGCAGTGGTGTCACTAGGGGGGTTTGTGGGGGGGGGGCGCAACCGGTGCCCCCTCATCATAATTTCCTCGTTTTCCTTTTTTCGCGGTTATTTACAACCCACAATTTGTCATCTTTTAAAACGCTCAGTTATTCACCAAAATAACCTTGAAGGAGAAAGCTTTGAAATTAAAAAGAGGATTTTAGTATGTTAGTGATGCTTTAAAACGCACAGATTTTCTGAAATGACCTTGAAGGAGAATTTTTCCGAGGGGCAAGCCCCCGGAATCCCGCTTAGCCTTCGGTACATCTATTAATTGATTGGTTGAACCCCCCTTATGAATTACTGGATACGCCACTGGCACTAAAGCCCTCTTAACCCTTGCGAATCTCTTTTAATTTCCACTGCTGGATTTGCGCCCCCCCCCCCCTAATGTCCAAAGTCTAGTGACGCTCTGGCTGTAGGGTACATTACATATCAGTTTTACCCGAAGAGACTTTCTAGAGATGAATAACCAGACAATTACTATTTAGATATTATTATGGTAGTAAGGAAAGAATGACCAAGAGCTGTTAGTAAGACTTCAGTCTTGCATTCACCGCTGACTGCGGAACAAGAAGAAATCTTTTAGTCAGGACTGGCCGTGGCTGGTATCCAGGCTCGAGCCGACGACCTTGAAGCGACGAGCTGCCTCTTGGTACAAGTACAGAGTTCTACTTCTACACCACGTACACATTCTGAAGTCAGAGATAACATTATAAACTTTTTAGTTTTTACTGTAATACTGTGGAATATCAAGGAAATTTAGAATAGTTAAAGCCAAAGGCGAAGAGACGTTATTTTCGAGATCTAACGCTACAGAAGACTTGGACACTGTACCCATAGAAAGCTTTGAGTTTCTCGTGACCTACTTAATTATCTTTGTTGATCAAACGTTTTTAAAAGTTCCCAATCAACATTTACATTTGAAAGAAATACTTTGCTCGACGTTTAGATTAAAGATAATGTTTAGAGTTTCGATGACAAAGACATGCAATTACTTTGGTGAGTGTTTCATGCGAGATTTAAAATCTACTGTCACGACTCGAAAAAGAAAAAATGAAACAAATCTAAGTGTTTTTGTAGTCTTTTAAAATAATCTGTATGAACTTATTTCCATTTAATTCAAACATAAAACAGTTCATTTTAATGACGTAATGTTATCGTATTCCATGACTATGATAATTTTTTATTTTATTAAATGAATGTTTGATGGGAATATTTAGTGTATTATCGCCATCTTCATGGTCGCATGCACTGGAACGATGTAGTTCACACGATTTATTGCGAATCTAGTGCAGGCGGTCACTGGGTCGATGCCGGCCACGGGCAATCCTGACTTAAAACGTTTTTACAAGGTTATGGTCAGTCAAAGACGAATGTACGAATTCAGTCTTTTGTGTGTAGTTCGTTGGTCTTGTGGTTAGCGTATCTGCTTCCACTGCAGAAGGTCCAAGGTTCGTTTCCTGCTATAGTCAGAAGTTTAAGAACTTCTGATTTGGACTTAAGTCCATTAGTTCTTGGTATAGGAATTTGTAAAAGGTGATCTACTTTGAAGCCGTTCTAGCAACGAGGCACATAATAAATTCTAAGGTTGTTCGAATCATCCTTGTTGATTCTGGTGCTGTCCGCGGGTGGAATCGTGTCCGACCTGATTGATCGGTGTTTCACGCTCGTCGATGGTGTCGGCGCCTAGAGGGTTGGCTTGGTCGGCTATAAATTTCAAGTCCCTCGCAGCAAATCAGTTCTGTGACTGAGTGGGTAGACTCAAAATACGAATCTATTTATTTAATTTTATTTAAATAATATGGAGACCTTTTTCAATAAGTCAACATATAGGGCATGATATTACAATTTTCAAATGTAAGTCTGCTGTAAGGACAAGTCTGAAGTAAAGCGCGTGTTTTCCCCGGGTAGGTTTCGTTTTCAAGACTCGAGTATCTGTTTACGCCACCGATTTCACAAATCACAACCTGTCAAGTGTTTATTGGGAGAATGTTGATAATTGCAAGAGTAAAAGATGGGAAAAAGAACGATGAGCGGGTAAATGTGAGGGAAGGGAGAGAGGGGAGAAGGAACGAACGAGTCGTTTCCTCTGCAAAGCTTATTCTAGAAATGTGTTTCGCAAATATGCAAACTAATAAACTTTACTTTTATTAGACTCGACTGTCTAGTTAACGTAGAATACGCGCCCTACTTGAGACTACCTAGTATGTATAAAATGCTATATTCAATGAGTTGGAAAGAGTGAAACAAGATAATTGTGACTGTTTAATTCCAGGAATCTCCACAACGCAGAAAACCAGCCAAGGACCTATTCCCAGTATATTATAGCCGTTAGACTCTACTATACTTTCGTAACATTGCGCGTCCTACATCCTAGCAATAAGCCGCTTTGGTTGGAGTGAAGCTAATATGGGCTAACAAAATATCGACAGTGAGTTATTGATTAGAGAGCTGATGGGCGATAGAAATCTCTAATCTCGTAGTTAAGCCAACCGACAACAAGTCAATCAAACGTGAGGCCTGTTACGATCTCGGCCTTCTGATTGGCTAACGGTTTCATTCTTTCCAAACATCGAAGACAGTATTGATGATAAACTCAGCATGGTAAGCGATTGCGTAGTAGCAACAGCTGGAGTAACTGTATAAAAACAATATTATATAGGTTGGATCTATTATGTCATAAACACACTGCACATACCAAATCCCAAAGTTGAGTTTATACACCAATCATGGTACGAAAAAATAAAATAGGTTTATTTTCAAAAATAAAGAAATTGTAAAAAATATGAACCATGTTAAAAACCATGTAATCAAAAATTGTTCTTGATAAATAAATAAAGATAAACCGTATACTAGTAAATCCATAAAAATCGTATATCGGACCCGGCACCTCCACCAAAACTCTTAGATTTCAAATTACTTTTGGAAATACTTGTAAGAAAAACACATAATTGGATGAGCGTAGCGAGCGAAGTGAAGACTTCAATTTCACTCACCCCCAAAAAATTTAGCTCGGGTGTTTTTTTGTTTTTTTGTTTTTTGTTTTGTTTGTTTGTTTTTCTGTCTGTTTGTTCGCACGATTCCGGGCAAACGGCATAAGCGATCTTGATGAAAATTAGAGGGGACCTTCGTTTTCTCTGAACTTAGACTTGCCACGTTTTTGGGTACAATCGAAGAAATATTTCTCATGGATATCGTACTTTTACGATTTTTTTCGATTTTTAGTGCGATATTTTCGTGACATTTGGTCCGATTCTGACCAAGGCCACAACGTTCATATTTCACATGGACAATAAGGTTATGGTGATGTAGTACCTATTGAAAGAAAAAGTTGAAAAAGTTAGACCGAATCCATAGAAATAAAGGTTTTAATATGAGTTTTTTGAGGTTTATAATAACAATTAACAAGTAGGCCTAACAATTTAGAAACTTGACAACAATCACCTACAATGCATTCAAAAATAAAGCAAAGCATTGCAAAGGAAAAGTGGTCCTACGCAAACAAATAACTTACAAAAAAAGCTCATCCATCAACGCGGCGGGACTTAAGCGTTTTCCTAGTTATGGCTCACGTACATGGATGTGTGTTTGTGATTGTTAAGACTGTGCGGGCACGAAAACAAGTTTTTTAAATAACTATAAACAGTAGTACTTTGGAGTAATAGCATCATAAACTCAAAAACTCTCAGAAGAACAAAACTATTTTTGAACATTTTTTCCGTCCATGCATAATCACAATATTGCTGTTTTTTAGAGCATTTTTGAGGATCATTCTATCAAAAAGTATAATATATGAGCAGGATGGCCGATATTTTTACCATAGTTTCCACTTACCTGTGATTAGGACATAATGTGATGATTTGAAAGGTATATCTCTAATGTATTGCTTAAATTCCGGTATGCTGAGAGTATTTGTACCAAAGAATGAAGAAAAAAATCGTACATCCTAAAATTTTAAAGATCCACATTTCAAAATATCACATGTCTTAGTCACTGGTAAGTGTAAACTATGATAAAAATATCAACCATCCAGCTTGTATACCTTTTTTTTTTATAAAAATGATCCACAAAAATGATTTTAAAAAGACTCAATATATGGGAGTACGTATCGACGAAAAAAATGTTCAAAACAAGTTTTGGTCTTCTCAAAAGACTATTTTAATGATGTTATTACTCCAAAACTACTGTTATATAGTTATTTTGGACAACTTATTTTCATTGTGATATTTAGAATGTGATGTGTGGACATTCGGTCTGAGACTTCCCGAGAACGAATGAATGAATGAATTTAAGCTAAGTGTCTCATATTTATTGGATGAGCGAAGCGAAGACTTCAATTTCACTGACCCCTCAAAAAATTTAGCTCCAATGTTTTTTTTTTTCTTTCTTCTGTCTGTTTGTTCGCACGCTACCGGGCAAACGGCATATGCGATCTTGATGAAAATTGGAGGGGACCTTAGAAATCTCTGAACTTAGACCTGCCACGTTTTTGGGTACAATCATTTCTCATGAATATCGTACTTTTACGATTTTTTCGATTTTAGTGCGATATTTTCGTGACATTTGGGCCGATTCTGACCAAACGGGTGGAGCTACAACGTTCATATTTTACATGGACATTAAGGTAATGGTGATGAATTGCTCTTTGAAAGAAAAAGTTGAAAAAGTTAGCCAGAATCCATAGAATAAAGGTTTTAATATGAGTTTTTTGAGGTTTATAATAACAATTAACAAGTAACAATAGAAACTTGACAACAATCACCTGCAATGCATTCAAAAGCACTTGCAAAGAAAAAGTGGTCCTACGCAAACTAAAAACTTACAAAAAAGCTCATCCATCAACGCGACGGGACTTAAGCGTTTTCCTAGTTAGATATAACTACACTAACCAAGACGATAGACTACGAGGTAGGGGTGATAATGTGAGTGATGCAACTAGACTAGACGGAAGAGGAATGAATCCACACAACAGGGAAGGCCAGCGCTGGACAGCTCCAGCCACGGGCGACTCGAGACTGCAGGTTCACCCCGGCTCAGAAACCAGACAGACACCCACGTTGTATGAAGGAAGTAAGAAAATATGTTGGAAGGGGTGGAGGGGGTGGGGGTTACCAGAGCTTTATGAGAAAATTGTTTTAAGATAAATGTATTTTTCTTTGCATTGCTGGATGAGACTTTAAAATGAAATTGTAGACATTCGTGCATTAGTGTTGCTAAAGCGTATACACAGCGCGTGAAAATGTTTTTATAAAGCTCATTCTGCTATCAGAGCTTTAAATAAACAGATAATACATATTATTATATCGTTTTTATACTTCTGTGTGAATTTAATGGCAAGAAATAATTCACTAGTCGTAGACAAAAAATAATCATTTAATAAAATTTAAAACACGAGTAATAATATATTGTTTAGTACTTTATCTTGCTAGCAGACATGGGTATGAGCTATTTCAATACAAGGTCAAGGGAAGAAACGTTTGTTAAATGCGACATAAAAGTATATTTTATTATGCATCTGTCATGTTAAATGATATAATACTAGAATGTTTAATCCATGTGTGTAATGTATGAATGTGTATATCTAGGAATGGGTTGCGCTTGGCGTAAATCTCACTAGTTGACGATATTTACGCCATATGGTTTTATATTTATTCTTTTTATGTTATATCGTCGAGAAGTATATTGTTCAATATAAAAATACATTTTATTAATTTCAAGTCGAACAAGCTTTATGCGATATTATTGCAGAATATTTTATTTTATAATGTTTAGAAATGAAAATCCTGACATATTTACAAGTAAAAACTAT
This sequence comes from Sweltsa coloradensis, assembly GCA_024449915.1. Taxonomy (NCBI): domain Eukaryota; kingdom Metazoa; phylum Arthropoda; class Insecta; order Plecoptera; family Chloroperlidae; genus Sweltsa; species Sweltsa coloradensis. The sequence goes on from JAMZAV010001166.1 coordinate 42,987, forward strand.
CAAAATGTAGAGAGATACACTAAGATATTCTTATGTCATTATCATTATTAAACCTATATACTAGCATGAATAGCGTACGTCACAAAATCTTGAATTTGCTTCAAGAAATATTCGTTTTATCTTGGGTAATACCTCCAGTGTCTTTGTGTATAGAACTGCTTTTGAGAATCAACTTCATTTTAATAATTCATCAAGTGATGAAGAACTTTCCTACACAATAACTGCATGTAGCTTAATGGGGTATTTACCCTGCTAAACTCAAAAAGTCATTTTTGGGGGTAATATCCCCTTTAAAAGTCAAGTTAAATAAATAATAATATTGTGTGCAAAAGCGAAAGAATATACTGCATTAGGTACTTAAACCGTTTATATCTCATACTTCAATTCAGAGGAAAGTTATAACTGGTAAATTTCAGTCTCTCATAACGTAATTGATGATTAGATCTGGATGAGATCCATCTCAAAACAATTTTCTAACATTTCATAAATCAAATGTAAGACAGTGAAAAACACAATCAATACACTAGTCGTAATTCGGGCCACACTCCAACCTCAATCAATATGTATGACGATGTGGCTAAAACTGATCCCAATAAAGTGTATTTTCTCAGTTATTACTTCAAAACATTTATCTCGTGCACGCGGCGAACAACAAGCACACTGTTAAAATATAGTGTTTTAAATTGACGCGTATTTGACAACAGAGAATCTATATCGTGAGTCTGAGTCACCCTCATTGTTACAGTTTTTAATAAAATCTTGCGAGACGTCGAAGCATTTTAAAATTCTATACCTCGTAAACCTGCGTTAACCTAGTTATCTTGCGTATCGATTAGCGGAAGTTCTCATGTGTCACTTGAGAAGTAAAATATCGCAAGTCATCGCGCGCGTTAGCAATTTGTATTCCCTTATTGGACGAAGCTCGGAGCCCGGTGACACCTGACCTCATTCTTCACTGGCCTGGCAACTGATTGAAATGCCTGTAAAGACAGTAAATTGTTTTCTTTCTACCATGAATAAACCTGTTGACGGAAAAGTCGCTTTTCTTAACTTTATATATTCTCGTGGGGCAAAGAAAAGTTGCACAGTTTGTTTGTCTTCTACTAAAGCCACTCGCTTTGCTGTGCACTCCCGGTATTTGACAGCTGAACCGAATTTCCAAATCAAACATCATTTATATGTTCATAAAGATTCAACTGCATTCTTCAACTTTTTGATAAATGAAAATAAACCAATTAAAATTTTTCACAAAAAACATTTTTCTTCATAATATGGAAGAGTAGTCCATTATGAGCATACGGCAAAAGATATCGTTATCTACGATCGGGAATAAATTGTTAGAAAACTATCAATGACCTTAGCGGTAATTACATACAACAAAATTAATAAAATACTCCATATTTATTGGGATCCAAAGCAGCAAATAAATAATGAACATCTAAATGAGAGTAGACATTGGGTTGATAAGATATTTTATACTAGGAAAACGCTTAAGTCCCGCCGCGTTGTTGGATGAGCGTAATTGGTGAATTGAGCTGCCATGTGTTTTGCGGATTTTCTGTTGTTCTGTGAAAAAATCAGAAAATTTGTTGAATTTTTTAATTAATCGTAATTAAAAAAAGTAAAAAATCATTATAATCGGATAAAGCATGTAGGTGTTATAAGTCGAAGAAATTTTTTAAAAAATCGAAAAAAATCGTAAAATTGCGATTTTCATGAGAAATGATTTTTCGATTGCGCTCAAAAACGTGGCAGTTCTTAGTTCAGAGATTTCAAAGGCCTCCATAAAATTTCATTGTAATCGGAGTATCGGTTTAGCCAGAATCGTGTTAACAGACAGACAAAAATACAGAAAGAAAGAAGAAAGAAAAAAAGAAGAAAAAGAAAGAAAGAAAGAAAAAAACATTCCGGATTTTTCTCCAGTGTAGTGAAATGGAATCTTCGCTTCGCTCATCCAACAAATATTTAGCCAATTAACCTACTGGCATTTCTGGAACTATCACATCAAACGACACATAACAATTATTAGGTGAACATTAAAAAATCCTAAACTTTATTTGATGTGTATTACACTTTAAATCACAAGTAAAGTACATTTATTATTAAAATTGGGTTGAAACAGTTTGCTACAAGCGAACACACTGTCTCCCAGCGCTAATAATCCAAAACCAGACTAATTCTTGCTTGTGATATGGAACGCCAATTGGTTTTCACGAATACTTAGGAAATAAAAATCAACGGCTTTCGATTCCTTCCAGTGTCTGGGGGTCAAAAATGTACCCTTATAATAAGAATACCATAAAATAATGTGACTGATCGCTTGAATCATGATAAACATGTACTTTTGATGTAGAGCCTAATGATATTGAGACAGTTAAACGAGAGTTTCCTACATATCTCTCACAATTTTCATGGCATAAAAATACCATTCGCAAATGTGTTTTACGGCTTCCTTAACCACGGAAAAACAAATTTCAGATATATTTACTGCTCTATTTACGACTCGCAAAATCTTATTATTACAACATTAAAGGAAGTTTATTGAAGTCTCTGCATGACCTAGAAGTATACGTAATCGTAACGAACCTAGTAAATAATTCATAAAAGCTTCTTTGCCAGTGAAAAAATCTGCAAAGTAAATACAGGAACGTACTTTTCAAAACCCATTTTCTTCCTGTTCTTGTTTCTGTTTCTCTGAAACGGCTAAGCAATAATTAGCTAGGATGAGTTATTTTTTCGTATTAAATGTTAAATAATTTTATATCCATGACACATGGGTTCAGTGCGATTATAATATTATAATACCAATATTCATTGTTGAAATATACGTTTGTTGCCATAATTAATTTAAGTTGAAAGTAATGCATTATACAAATAAAATGCCAGTAATGTTGCATAAAAAAAATCAATACTATTTTATACTCATGAGGATTGTGCACATTGCCATATTAAAAACAATGAGACTGGTTTGCAATTCTTTACAATAATGCATGCCATTGACAAAGTCTCTTCAAACAGTGTGCTAAATGATTCAACGTATAAACTAGTATATTTAAGGTGCATATTTGCACATCGTGGACACACTTCTACTGATTTAGTAGTGTACAAATGTGTTGGCACGATACAGTTCACGGGGCACTAACATGCATTTGAAAACGAACCAATTTGGAATAATAAAGGCCAAACTCTTTCGAATAAACTTATTTACTGCAATATTGCTTTGTTGGATAAACAGTTGTTTCTGAATTTCATGATAGAAACTTAGCTTGGGCCTATAGCTGTTGGGTGGAACTTTTACATATCGAGTAACGTCTCGATTAATATTGTTGCCAAAATAAACCAAATTGTCCTTGTATATGATTATAATCTGAAATAAGAATGAATCAACATGACGTTGATGCATCAAGTTTTGACGAGTTTGTCGACCTATTTAGTTGTACTTTAAAACAAACCTATAAGGCCACTAGCCGCGCCCTAAAAACAAGAGATGATGGTGGAGGTGCCAGGTTTGACGCAAACCTCGAGGCTAAAGATATAATAAACGCGGTTTGTATTAAAAATGTGTAATTATATAACAAAATAATGCAGAGTAATGTAAGTACAATATTAGCTTACGTGCGTCAAGTTTTGATTGTTTGCAATTAAGTATTTTACATGAGATTTAGTGTACACTCGGTGACTTTTTTAAAACAAGTTAAGTGGCAATTCAACTAAAAGGTAATTATGTTTAAGATTGTAGTAATATCAAATAAAACCTTCGTAGAAATAATCAAGTTTTAATAAAAACACAATGTATTATATTCGTTCTATTCGGCGTAAAATATTTTCCCGACTTTGCGTTAATTTAATTTTGTTTCAATTTAAATTAAGCCTACACCTTTGGCTTTTACGTTTAAGCTAATGCTTCCTAACAGATGTCAATCTTCATTAAACTTGATGGATAAAACGGTTGATGTCTCTTTCATTATGTGTTCACGTTATATAAAGTATGAATATTACCCTGTCAGTGGCAATTTACATCCCAGCAGGGAGGCATTCACTCCACGTGAACTTAACTGATAAGAACTTGGAACGGAAGATAGATTATCAAGAGCAGAACACGGGAAGTTTGCACCAGCATGCATGTGATGTGGTATAAATATAACACGTTAATGGAACCCATCAAAGACTTATTGTTCGTCTGTCGTCGTCCCTAATTAATGCGGGTGAACTAGATGGAAGGATCAAGACTCATCATTTCTTCCGAGTTGAGGGAGACGCCAGGCGTCACGACGTCATATTGTGCTGTGTGTTTTCGCTGAGTGATGATTGCAGTACTTCCGTACTTTTTGAATAGCATTCAGAACAAGCGCATTGTTTCGTCTAGTTTCACCAAACTAAATTATTCGTCTCGTCAAAACCTTATTTCCACCGATTTTTTCTGCAAGTCCAAACACTCTACAAAAATTTTCAATTGTTGGTTAATAGCTCGTGCTGTGACCAAATTGAACCATAGTTGAAAAAGCAAGTCGTGAATAAATAATAATAATAATAATAATAATAATAAAACTAGGAAAACGCTTAAGTCCCGCCGCGTTGTTGGATGAGCGTAATTGGTGCATTGAGATGCCGTTATGCGGATTTTCTGTTGATCAGTGAAAAAATCATTACTAAGTTGAAGATATTTTTAAAATTAAATTAAATTAAATAAAAAATTAACTGATTTTTTTTTAATTAATCGTAATTTAAAAAAGGAAAAAAAAAGAATATTAAAATTTTCATAAGAAATAATTATTCGATTGCGCACAAATTTTACACGAATATATTAATTTATAAAATTAAGGTTCTGTAAAAAAATCATTACAATCGGATAAAGCATGTAGGTGTTATAAGCTGAGAAATTTTAAAAATTGAAAAAAGTCGTAAAATTGCGATTTTCGTAAAAAATAGTTTTTTGATAACGCTCAAATTTCACATGAATATATCAATTCATGAAATTAAGGTTCTGTGAAAAAATCATTACAATCGGACAAAGCATGTAGGTGTTGTAAGTCGAAGAAATTTAAAAAAAAATCGAAAAAAATCGTAAAATTGCGATTTTCATGAGAAATAATTTTTCGATTGTGCTCAAAAACGTGGCAGTTCTAAGTTCAGAGATTTTGAAGACCTCCATAAAATTTCATTGCAATCGGAGTATCGGTTTAGCCGAAATCATGCTAACAAACAGACAAAAATACAAAAAAAAAGAAAGAAAAAAGAAAAAAAACATTCCGGATTTTTTTCTCCAGTGTAGTGAAATGGAATCTTCGCTTCGCTCGCTACGCTCGCTACGCTCATCCAATAAGCTCAAACTCATTCACGGGAGGCTTTGCATAGAATGGATGACTTCATATATTTGAGGCATATAACAAGTCGTCTAAAAATTTTGGTCTCCACTTCCGCTTACATAAACTAGGAAAACGCTTAAGTCCCGCCGCGTTGTTGGATGAGCGTATATGGTGCATTGAGCTGCCATGTGTTACGCGGATTTTCTGTTGTGTGAAAAATTCATTACTTATTTGAAGATTTTTTTAATTAAATTAAATTAAATAAAAAATTAACTTAATTTTTTTAATTAAACTAAATTAAATAAAAAATTAACTTAATTTTTTAATTAATCGTAATTTTTTAAAAAGAAAAAAATCGTAAAATTGCAATTTTCATAAGAAATAATTATTCTATTGCGCTCAAATTTAACAAGAATATATTATTTCATGAAATGAAGGTTCTGTACAAAAATCATTACAATAGGATAAAGCATGTAGGTGTTATAAGTCAAAGAATTGTTTTAAAATAGAAAAAACCCGTAAAATTACGATTTTCATGAGAAATAATTTTTCGATTATGCTCAAATTTCACACGAATATCTTAATTCATAAAATTAAGGTTCTGTGAAAAAATCATTACAATCGGATAAAGCATGTAGGTGTTATAAGTCGAAGAAATTTTTAAAAAAAATCGTAAAATTGCGTTTTTTATGAGAAAAAATTTCCCGGTTGCGCTCAAAAACGTGGCAGTTCTAAGTTCAGAGATTTCGAAGGCCTCCATAAAATTTCATCGCAATCGGAGTATCGGTTTAGCCGGAATCGTGTTAACAAACACACAAAAATACAAAAAAAAAAGAAAAAAAAAAAAAAAAAAAAACATTCCGGATTTTTTTCTCCAGTGTAGTGAAATGGAATCTTCGCTTCGCTTGCTACGCTCATCCAATAATAATAATAATAATAATAATAATAATAATAATAATAATAATAATAATAATAATTATTATTATTATTAATAACTATTATTATTATAATAATAATAATAATAATTATTATTATTATTATTATTATTATTATTATTATTTTTATTATTATTTATTATTATTTATTTATTTAATTTTACCTGCTTATAGGGCAGGAAGGCTAATGTAGGGTACGTGTGGCCCTCTGTAGCCTGATATATGTGATCAAAGCATACAAAAAACATACAATTTGTTGAGTTAGACGACGGGAAGGGTAAAAGGTGGGTAAGGGTACTTGAAGAGCGGGCGAGGCCTGAAGGGGCGTGGCCGCGAGGTGAAGCTTGCACGTAAGCCCCTGCGAGAGAATCGAGTCGGATGCTGAGACCGCCGACGCCGGTTTGAATGTAGACGTCTTCATTCCGCGTCGTTATCGGAGGAAGCCGCGCGATGCTGCGAAGGATCATTCGCTCCAGCGAGAAGTAGTCCTATACTGCTTGAGACATTCTCCAACGACAGGTGCCAGCACCGGGGCCGCATATTCGAAGAGGGGTCGGATCAAAGTTTTATAATATGTGTGGCCTAGAGACGAAAGCTGCAACCAGAAAGTCCGATTGTGCACTGGAGTTTTTGTTCTAATTTTATTGTGATGTAAAACTTTGTCCAATCGTACCCGTGCTGTTTAGAAATGTGTATTACGAACAATAACGCACAGCAGGGAAAAGTTCACATCAATTATGTTATGCTACTTTAACACGACTTTTATAGGCTTCCATTTATTTATTTATATTCAAATTCGTATTGAATATTAATTTCAAAGTGCGGTTTGCAAGTTAATGATCACTGAGTATTATAGTATACGTATTCCAAGTTATCTTTAAATTATGTATAGTACTTTAAAAAAATATTTTGTGCACGACACTTACAATAATAAAAAGTCAAACATGCAAATGAAAATAAAAATACGTCAACAAGGGAGCGGAGCTTACCGACTTTATATTCAACGTTTGATAAATGTTAAGTATATTTGGTGGAGGTGCCGGGTCAAAGATATCCATCCTATAGTCTGCTTTGTAATATTAGCATGCCAATTTGGAATTAGATCCTCGAAAAAATTAAATATAGGCATAAGTAAACATTGCTAAAGATAGTCCATTAAAGTAAAGTCCATATTATTGATAAATTAAGCCTACATCCAGCCAGGGATAAAATTAAATCACACTCAACTTCTGTTTCAATTTTGTTTGGTGTATATTAAATACAAACCATCAAGGGATTGCGATGAATATAATAAAGGAGGATTAATAGTATACTGATAGTGCTACATATTGTCTGATTGAAAACACCACAAACAAACACCACATTTTCTTGCGTTCAGTCGATGTAATGGAGAAGTTAAATAAAAAATACCTAGCACTATAAATCAATTACAAATAGATGGCTGCATATGAAACAAATTCAATATCTCTATAATTTACAATAACCTCCAGGTATAGTTTTTTAACGGTATAAGCAGCGAAGTAGCCTAAGGGGGTTGAATGATGTATGCAGAAACTTGGCGTATTTGTTTCTAACGGATAAATGTATGCCCCTTAGCACTTTTTGGCAAGTTATTTGTGACTGGCTCTGAAATACGATTTTTTTAAAATTCATTGTAGTTTAATCATAAAATGCTGGCGTTGTTTGATGCTTTGGAACTTTTTCACAGAATCTCATACATAAAAATCGATATTGTGTTATTTATCTCCAATCAAATATATATTTAACGAAAAAACCTTCGTATATTTTGGGGAAAATAATATAGCACGCATGAAAACCAATCCACTTAATATTGGCAATCTAGTATTTGCTGAACATGGGTATTTATTTTCGCCCTTGTCAAAAGAAAACTCTATTTCTATTTGTCTTATGTGTGTAATAATATCACAATTCGTTTCATCCATTTCATTCATTGTTATAAATTCAAATGCTTTTTGACGACGTCTCAACAGCAAAGTAATAAAAATAAATTCCATTGTCAGTAAATATCAAAGATCGAGTCGACGTGAGATGCTTCAAGTCATATTTGTACGGCTCTACGGAGACGCAGAAACACTAAGTTAAGCGACATTACCGCACGTGTAATGGAGGCTGGGGACAAACACGTGCCGACTCCCATGCCCGGTGGACGGGAAAACGCATGAAGGCGCAGGTATACAATATATAGACCTGCCCACGGGCAGTCACGTGTTCAAACTACCTACTTGCATCACCATGAGGTTTATATGTGCAATTTCATTTTTATGTGTGCTAAAAGCGAGTCGAAATAATTAAAAAGCCATCAGACTATATTTGTAAAAGCGTAGAACATATACAGTTTATCACACCTAATATAGCAAATACTGTTTATTGTAGCTTTAACGATGCACAAGTGCTACATTTCAAAGACATCGAGTAGATAAAAAAAGCAGAAACAATATATTCAGTAATCCTTCAGTTAATTTGTTTTAACTCAATCCCAAATTGACAAAATAGAGAAAACGTAATAATTATGCTTCTGCGTACACGAATTTCGGATAATTTTTTAATGCCGCATCTATAAATCAGTCGATTCTAACACGGAAAATTTAACCGGTGAAAATAATAAAATATTCCCATTTTTTATTTATACGTAAAGATTACACGTTAACGGCTTTTTAATGCTTATTCAAAACAATTTAATTCAATAATAATGAATATACAGAATCATTTTACTTCATCAAAACGTTATTATTACGATTTGGTGGAGGTGCCGGGTTGAGTAAATCATCCCATTTTTTATTACATCGGGAACATTTTAGAACGTGTTATTGGTTGTTTGGCGTTGAACAAATGTTGTATTTCATTCAGTGTGACAAGAATGCGATGCAGCAAATAATTATGTCGTTGGGTATAGGCGTACTTGACAGACATTTAATCCCGACAGGCTGGCGAGGAATCCCTAGCTGTTCGCTCCATGAAGGGACTTTCACTCGCACAGTACTTCCCCCCTCTGCGGGATGCTGTCACCATTGACAGGCACTGCACTTAATGGGTTAGCGGACCAGCGGTTGGTAATTGATGAAGTTTTTAACAAACCTCTTTGCCCCAATGGACGTACGCGGATAAAATCAAAGGGAAATCGAAATCTAGGGCCAAGCCATGGTTCAACAACTAACTCTCTTCGACAAAGTGATAATGTGTAACACGCATAATTGAGTAAAACCACAATCAACATACGTTTATAATACCAGATGATTAAAACAGTTTGAAAATGTTAGAGCGGACTTTAGTTAAGCAATGAACGGATGAACCTACTCCGCAAATAATTTGCAACAATTGGTTTTTTGTTTGAAACGCATAGATCGCAGATTGGGTGCACTAAGTTCGACTTCATTCAGAATTAATAACCTAATTAAATACATTTCCTTTCCACCAATTTTACAAATGTATAGTGAGCAAATGTAGAATGAAACACTCGATTGGCCCTTCTTTTAGTTCTCTACACTTTTGAGTGTGAACAATTTGATGTATTTTTTTAAAGTTTTGTTGAATGCATTGCATAACAAAAAGTGTACGTACAGTATTATTTCGTTCGTTCGTTATGAAAGTAATACATCCCTACAAGCCGGACAAGAACACAATAGCTAAACGTGACCCTGGCTCGAGACAGCTTAGTTCGAAGCGCGCATACTAAACAATAGCGACCGTCTAGCTCTGCAGGTTCGTTTCTATTACGACGATAGCCTAGCCTCCCCAGGGTGAGTTAAACCACAGATATTTCAATCAACTGGAGTGGTTCTATCAAACGAATTAGCACAGTATCTATGGCTTTGGTAATTTATCATTCGAGACATTCTCTGATAATAATTAATTCTCAACATACAGTTTCGAATTGCTTTTAACAATTATTAATATAAAACATTAGCAAGTTGGTTGTCACGAGTGACCCTTGCAGTTGAAGCAATGGTGTTTCACGAATGTATGTTCACAGTAACGAGCCTGAATTAATTAACCAGAACCACTTGAACTCGCGTAGCAATGTCACCACGCGATCTGGTGAATACTACACACTTAATTAACGCTAATTTATTTTAAACTGCAATGTAAATTCCTTCAACACTTGAAATTCCTTCAACGCTTGTATACATAATATAACAACAAGAAACTACATTAAAGCTGATTTTATTTTAAACTGCAATGCAAATTCCTTCAACGCTTGTATACATAATATAACAACAAGAAACTACATTAAAGCTGATTTTATTTTAAACTGCAATGTAAATTCCTTCAACGCTTGTATACATAATATAACAACAAGAAACTAAATTAAAGCTAATTTTATTTTAAACTGCAATGTAAATTCCTTCAACACTTGTATACATAATATAACAACAAGAAACTAAATTAAAGCTTATTTTATTTTAAACTGCAATGTAAATTCCTTCAAGAAATAAATAAATAAATTTTATTTAGAGTCTGCCCACTCAATTATATAACTGATTTTCAGTGGGGGACTTTAAATCAAAGCGACCAAGCTAACCCTGTAGGCCCCGACGCAATCGACGAGTGAGCGATAACCAACCAAAGATCGATATTTGTAATAGGAAATATAACAATCAGTGGTATGGACAGTGCGAACACCCGCGGATCTACGCCAGAATCAACAAGGCCGATTCAGAACAACTCTGAAATTTATTATGTGCTTCGTTGCTAGGACGGCTCCAAAGTCACCGTTTACAAACTCCTAAGACAAGAACTGATGGACTTAAGTCCAAATCAGAAGTTAAAAAACTTCTGACTTTAGCGGGAATCGAACCCTGGACCTTCTGCATAGGAAGCAGATACGCTAACCACAAGACCAACGAGCCACACTTCACACTTCAACACTTTCATTCATGCAACAAAGTGCTGTACAAATTAATTTAGTACTTTTAAGGGGAGAAAAATGAGATTCGTTTTTAATGGACGTTACCAGATTTAATACCCCAACTAATAACGTCCACGAGAGTGTCACGCTTATTTCTACCGAGAAGCAGATCAACTCGAAATTAAAATTTGTCCTTAAATGGGAATATAATAAAATCAACCAATTTAAAGCACAATATAACCATTATCATATTCACGCATTAAAATCTTTGATGTTTTGATGTGAGTCAAAGATAATTTTGTAACTTCTTCTGAACATAGTAATAATATTGTTTTAATTTACATACAAGGTAAAACATAGCTGGGTTGTTTAGATGGGTTACTATGTAGGTGAAAACGTTTCGTCTCCAATATGATAATTCCTTATAAGTTACTCACAAATTTTGAATCGAGTCAAAAAATCAAGGAAAGATCATAGAATCAAGTGCAAACTGTTAAGTTTCACCCATCTGACCCCCAAAATAACAGGTAGATTATCTCCTAGTTATCTCACTTGCTGCACATTGATTTTTCTTTTCTGAACTATGCTGTCGTGTTCCAAATTATTAATTTGGATAGTGAAACAATTCCTAGAATACATGTATGCGTATTATTTATTTAATTAATCGTTTATGTCAAGCCTCTGTTGTTGTAAGAACGTTATTGAACTTGAAGAGAAGATTTTATCAGTAATTAACTTGAGCGTTGATGCTAGGAGTAAATAAGTAACGAACGTAAAACGCGAAGAAAAATGGATATATTACAAAGATTGGTAGTAGTAGTAGTATGATTTATTTATTTAGCTTTCGCTAGTTCGTAACATGTTACAATCATAACAAACAATATAAAATACAAATACACATACACATCATATACCGTAATATACATACTTCACATAAGTAAGTTACACACTTGCCTGCGAAGACATACACATAAGTGGGTTCATAGGATGTGATTGATGTAAACTCGAACAGTTTAGTTATTTATTTCATCTGAGAAGTATTTTGTTTACCTTAAAACATTACAATTCAATTGAGATGGGAAAATATTCTTGATTTAAAGATCACCTAAATCTGGAACACTACAGAGATATCGTGTGATATCTCATTGTTAGTCGAATGTAAATAGCGCGATTAGTCCCATACACAATTTTTAGAGTCGTTTTTTAAGTGCAAAGAGAGGAATTTTCAATATGTTTATATCCACTGGCTATTATACGATCATACTTTAATTTAGAACTGAAAGGCAAAATCAGATCAAGAATGGAAACGAACAAACTCAATCAATATATTTTGGAACTATTGTTCATGGGACGACCATTCTTATCAGAACTTTGAAAACCCATAAACTCCTTTGTAAGTGAAATCAAATAAAATCAGCAATCTGTTCGTAAACAAAGGGTTTCAGTCAGTATCAAAGTCAAGGGTATCAGACGTAGCGTGGTAGAGGGTCTGCCCTCGCTTGTGAGAGTGAGATACCGACGTGTACAGACTGCCACCACTCAGAACACACTGCTCTAGGGATGATAATTCATTGCACAACGTCCGTGCCTTCCATGACGGCTGCAAACAGAGGCAGAGATAGTTGCATGCCGATAACATTGTTCGGAGATGCATTGTTTCACCGTCACATAAGATTAAAAGCTTTATTTAGACAATTTTTAAAAATATATAGAAAATCCACGAGATTTCTTACGTTTTTTAAAGGCAGAGCCAAAAGAAGGACATCTCAATGTAGAGAAATACCAATAAAAACGCATGTCAATCGGAGGTCATATTTGGTTTTTATCGTGATACGTGACACACATACGCACGGACGGACAGAAAAATGATGCATCACTAGGAGGCAATTGAGAATTTCAAACAACTCATGTGTATTTCGCAGAGCCTAAGATAATGATGATTAGTTTGTGGCTGTCTTCGCAGGCAAGTGTGTCAGAGCCCACCCTGATTGTGCGGGAGTGGGGGGGGGGGGTCAGAACATAGAGGCCGGAAGAAGACCGGACACGAGGCCGCAGCAGCAATAAGGTGGCCAAGGTGTGTCAACACAATAGATGGCGTGCAGGCAAACAAACCGGGGGGAGGTGACGACAAACGACCAGTCAGTCGGGATGAAATTAAACCAGCCAAGGAAATGTATGACGGAGCATTCTCTCCTCGAAAGAAAAGGTTGAAATCAAGAGGCTGCGCAGCGTACTAGATCTTGGATCAAGAAAGTTAATTCAAGCAAGTTTTTTCGAAGACGGTGTATGCATGCTCAATGATTTATATACTAGGAAAACGCTAAAGTCCCGCCGCGTTGATGGATGAGCGGTTTTTTGTAAGTTTTTTGTTTGCGTTTTTTGCGTTTGTTTGCACTTTTCCTTTGCAAGTGCTTTTTGAATGCATTGTAGGTGATTGTTGTCAAGTTTCTATTGTTATACTTGTTAATTGGTATTATAAACCTCAAAAAACTCATATTAAAACCTTTGTTTCTGTGGATTCTGACTAACTTTTTCAACTTTTTCTTTCAAAAGGTACTACATCACCATAACCTTAATGTCCATGTGAAATCTTAACGTTGTAGTCCCACCCGTTTGGTCAGAATCGGTCCAAATGTGACGAAAATATCTCACTAAAAATTAAAAAACTAATATTAAAACCTTTATTTCTATAGATTCTAGCTAACTTTTTCAACTTTTTCTTTAAAAAGGTACTTCAACACCATAATCTTAATGTCCATGTGAAATATGAACGTTGTAGCCCCACCCGTTTGGTCAGAATCGGCCCAAATGTGACGAAAATATCGCACTAAAAATCGAAAAAAATCGTAAAAGTACGATATTCATGAGAAATATTTCTTCGATTGTACCCAAAAACAATACACCTCTAAGTTCAGAGAAAACGAAGGTCCGGTCAAATTTTCATCAAGATCGCATATGCCGTTTGCCCGGAATCGAGCAAAAAAACAGACGGAAAAAAAAAAAAAAAAAAAAAAAAAAAAAAAAACACCCGAGCTAAATTTTTTGGGGGTCAGTGAAATTGAAGTCTTCGCTTCCGCTCGCTACGCTCGCTACGCTCATCCAATAAGTTATCTTGGTTACTAGGAAACGCTCAGTTGCACGCGTTGATAATTAAGCGAGCACGTGCTATAGCCAGACCCACATTGCACATTTTTTTAAATTTTAAAATTTGCGACGTTCGCTGTCCACGGGGCCATATTTCCAATAGTATTTATTATTGGCAAGGTATATGGGTAAACCCGTGCGTAAACCTTCACTTTGTGAATAAAATCCACCGCCCTAGAGGACCTTGACATCATTTATTTGGGAAAACTATTTTAACTCTTTGGTAATAAATAATACACTGCTTCCTCGATAGTATTTTGATTACTTCTAGGTGGCAGTGCATAGTGAACAGAATTCTCGTGCGATTTTTGTTGCCATGGTAACGTTACTTTTGTTATAATGTAATTTCCATCTACACTACTTATCGGATCAAAATAAAACTAGGAAAACGCTCAGTTGGACGCGTTGTTGAGCGAGCACCGATACGTGCAACATGACCCGAGTACGACATTCCCATAAGGCCCACCACACAGTGTAGGCCTAACTGGATATTGACATTGTACACTATATACTATTCCAACATCTTTGCATTGTACTAATTCACGTCATGCCTTCTAAAGTGTATCTTTGTATCTTCACTGCCTCCTTCATTTTTAGCATCATTTTTCGAATTATGATTACCAATAAGTCTTTAACGTCTTGACCGATTTAGCTGAAAATTTGAAAAATAGGAGAGAATGGTGTACTTATTGACCCTGCAAAATTTCATAACGATCGAAACATTTTTATTTATTTATTTTTTTTTATTTTTTTTTTTTTTTATAACCAACGATCGGATTTTGTTCAAAAACTATACAGCAACCCGCCTAGGTGGTATGTACATGTGTGAAAAATTTCAGGTCGATCAGAGAAACGGTGCGACCTGTATCGAAGCAGTAACAGAAAAAAAAAAAAACAAACAAACAAACAAAAAAAAAACAGACATTCGAGCCATAAGAGTCAAGTGGAGACGCTCGCTTCGCTCGCTCAATTAACATATTCGTGACCGGACGGACATTCTAAATGATTTGGCCACCTCAGATTTTGTCGCCGTAAAGTTAAAAAAAAACTTTCGATTAACTTTAATGTAACTTTTTAACTTTTTGAACGATTTTGCCACAAAACTAATGGCATTCAATCGAGAACGAAGCTTGCGGATGGTCCAAATTTCAACTCGATCCGAGCCTCCGTTTCAAACGTTATGGCGAGACATACAAACAATAAACAAAAAACAAAAACAAAAACACAACCAGTGACTATTTTTTCCGGCAGAGTCAAATGGAAACGCTCGCTTCGCTCGCTTAATAAAAGGGTGCGTTGAGATTTGAAATTAACTACGAGTTATGTTGTATTAAAACTTACAACAAATGTTAGAACGGAAAACTATATTATTACATTTTAAGTTATATATTATGAAAGGATAAGAAAGAAAAACATTATTTCAGTGCAGTGACAATCTCCTAAACAAATAAGTTTTAGCAGCTCTTACTTTAAAAAATACAACTTAAAGCTAGAAATAGTTAAGTAAAATTGAAATCCGCGAAGAATAGGTCAATTTTATCAGAGAAAATTGCAAATTCATTCTTCGTGCAATCTAAATAGAAAGAGGGTCCCCAATGAAAAATACATTAAATCTGATCGAATGGAATGTAAGAGTAAAGCAGAACTCATCTGCAGAAATGGTTCTTGTCTTTTACAGACGTGATAAGAATGTAGATGGCGCTGATTGGTAAAAGTCGAGCTGATAAAAACATTTCCATTACAGAGTACAAAGAAGTAGAGATATAACTTTGAATGTCAAGAAGCCCTGTGAGAACTAGACGAATTAAATACAAATTCAAATTTGCTTCATATAAAAGAAACAAAGAATAAGTAAAACGCTAGAATAGTTGAGCGAATAAGTAATGGTTCTGTGATTGCACAATAGATTTATTTGGCTTAGTGAACGTTTTTCAATTATTGTGTGCGCTACTATAAAACTTCGTAATAAACTTTAGATGTTCCAGTATGAGAAGAATAGCACATGCGAATGAATTTAAGTGTTCATAAGAAACCCATTAGTTGCAATGTACAGGTTTAAACTCTTGAAGCAGGAAGTAAAACATTATATGGATTAAGTACATGACGTAAGTTGCTGTTATATTCACAGAAAACTAGCAAAGACAGGATTTAAAACTGAGAATTACAAATTACAATCCAAACTTGAGTTATATATTTTTTCTAAGAAGGTAATTAAGAGATATAAAAAAACAATGTATATTAAATGAGAAAATTCAACAAGTTTTAGAAATAGTGGCTTTGAGTCAAATGTAAACGTACGCTATACGAAAATGATTGTGAAGTTTTGTTTTAATTTATTTACATAGTTAACCTGTCCCCGATAGCGACGAAATCAATCAGTGAAATCGCGTATTAAAATTACATTTACAATATTGAACTCTAAAGGGTTGTGATGTGTGTGTTTGTGACAATGTGACAACCGACAATAAAACCATGGGGGGTTGAACAGTTCCCTGAAAATCTGATAGAAAATAAAATTACAAAAAACAGAAAAACAAACACATAAATATTACAGTGGATGCTGTGAACTTTATTCAACATGTCAGTTATTATATTTTTTTGAACATGTGGTGGTTAAAAGTTTGGTGCCAATGTATAAATAATTAAAATGTAATTTATAACACAGTCCCTCACACTGCTAGTGAACTATTGGTTTAAAGAAAAAAAAATCTAGCCCTAAGTTCATTCGGTGCCCAACCTTGTTTGCTAGATAAACGATGTTATGAGACAACTAACACTATCAGTTATATTATTTGATTAGCATCTTAAAATTTTGACGAAAGCATTTTTAATCTCGATTTTAGATAACGCAAAAATAACGTTATTTTAGCGGTAGTTTCGCGTTATTTGCAGCTGATGGAATTGTATTAGAAAATGTTCTTCTTAACAATTCCAGCAACAGAATTTCACTATTCCCACACCTGTTTTAAAATATAACAAACTTTTAACCCGTCTATGAACTCAATCGTTCTTAAGCTCATATATTATATCCACGATCCATTGTTTGAATACAAAATCTTTCTATGCATACAAAAGTTTCCCAGCATTAAAAATAAATAAATACTAAAACGAATAAAGAAAATGTACAACATTATACTTTTTGAAACATAGAAGTTTTCAAATTAATAGCTACTTTCCACAGAAATCCCACCACAAGCAAATTTCTCCTCTTCATGTGAATGTGACTCACATAGGAATTTGGTGTGCTAAAAATATAAGTATGGAAATTCAAGGGATATTTTATAAATAATATGAAGCAACCAAACATTGGCGTTCAAAAACACAAAAACACAAAAAAAACAAAAAAAAACAACAACAAAAACTTTAAGATTGCCGATGACCAGATTATTTACATATTATATGAAAGCTTATAGTTTTCTAGCCCGAGCTAAATCTATCCGTAAAATTCAGCAACGTGATATGTTGAGCGAGCGTAGCGAGCGTCTCCACTTGACTCTTATGGCTCGAATGTCTGTTTTTTTGTTTTTTTTTCTGTTACTGCTTCGATACAGGTCGCACCGTTTCTCTGATCGACCTGAAATTTTGCACACATGTACATACCACCTAGGCGGGTTGCTGTATAGTTTTGTGGCAAAATCGTTCAAAAAGTTAAAAAGTTACATTAAAGTTAATCGAAAGTTTTTTTTTCAAACTAAACGGCGACAAAAATCTGAGGTGGCCAAATCATTCAGAATGTCCGTCCGATCACGAATATGTTATTTTTATTTTGATCCGAAAGTAGTGTAGATGGAAATTACATTATAACAAAGTCCCGTTACCATGGCAACGGAAAGTCGCACAGCTTTTTTGGCTCATGATAGCGGTCGAACGGAGGCTCGGATCGAGTTGAAATTTTGACCATCCGCAAGTTTCGTTCCCGATTGAATGCCATTAGTTTTGTGGCAAAATCGTTCAAAAAGTTATAAAGTTACATTAAAGTTAATCTAATTTTTTTTTTTAAACTAAACGGCGACAAAATCTGAGGTAGCCAAATCATTTAGAATGTCCGTCCGGTCACGAATATGTTGATTTTATTTTCATCCGATAAGTAGTGTAGATAGAAATTACATTTTAACAAAAAGTAACGTTACCATGGCAACGAAAAGTCGCCACAAGAATTCTGGTCACTATGTACTGCCACCTAGAAGAAATCAAGAGTAAAATAGTTTATTCTTGTTGAAATCCGATCAGTAGTTTTTTATCAATTGAAGTTGAGAAGACTTAAAATTGTTGAGAAATTTGTCATTTATAATGCGTAACTTGTTATAACAAGCTAACGGTTCTGTTAAAACATCGAGATAATCGCCATTGGATGAAATGATATGTTTGCTAAATATTATTACTCTTAAGTTTTGTCCAAATAATGAATAGGCTAGGATAAAAGTTAGAGCGTGATCTTGTTGAGCCGTTCACCAGGGTCAACTTGCAAAATGAGGCTGCTTGTTCATCAGTTCGGTTCGGGGCCACTTTCCGGCGAGCTGTGACGTCACGTGAGGCTTCCCTATGAATGATGTGAAGGTCCTTTAGATGGCGGTGGATTTTATCCATTCTCTCGTATTTTACAAATTTTCAGCTAAATCGGTCAAGACCTTAAAGACTTATTGGTATGTAACATTATGGGAATGTCGTACTCGGGTCGTGTTGCACGTACCGGTGCTCGCTCAACAACGCGTCCAACTGAGCGTTTTCCTAGTAATAATATTACATTGAAACTCATGATAGTGATAGAAGTAGTGTTGATGTGCTGCTGGGTGACCCGATTACACTGTTTCATATAACCATTGATGTGGGTGGGGTGTTTATACTACCAACCTACTACTCCATCATGTCAAGATTATCCTCTCCACGCCGTACAGGCTTACAATAAAAGTAAGAACCAAGCAGCGATGCATCGAGGATCTCAACGGGGTGTGATTAGACGCCTCCTTAGTTGCAATATGGCGTCTGTCTCTATTGATGCGGTTAGGCTATTCAAGATGATGAGTACGCGGATGATGGATGAGGCTGAGAGGGAATCACAACAGCTGCGTCCGGGGCTCGAACCCAGGCTGTGTCACAGCTGGTGAAGCCACCGAAGACGGCTGCGTGATCAGGTATACGATTAGGAGTGTTAAAATCTGTAGATGTAGGAAGCAACGTTACAAACAGGATACAAATAATAATGCGGCGGAACTATTATCAATTTTAGTGGTTTCAAGTGCAATGGGTATACTATAATCGTTGAAGATTAATCATATTACCATCCCGATATTGCTACTAATTAAAAATAACTATAATAATATAAATTTTTAAGTTTTCGCGGCCAGGAATATTAGCATTTAAATTGTTTGATCGGCGAAATGTACAGATCAAACTATTTTAATGTTATTATTTACTACGATTCAGAAATTAAAAAAGTCCGCCCCAACAGGGAATCGAACCACGGATCTCCCGCATTCCAGACAGGCGTCTTAACCACTAGACCATCAGGACGGGTACTATAATAACAAAAGTTTCAGTTACAGAACAAATAAAGACTAAACTTAGGTCTACACGAAATCTTCGATTGCAAGATTTACAATAGTAACACTGCAGTCCCAATTATTGGTAGTTAGTTATAGTTTTATTGTGGGTTAAGCCTACCTGTCGACGAAGCAGGTTGGGCAGTGGACAAGATTATGGACATGCCCATACTCGCATTAACCTAAATGGTTGAACAAAGTGTTTAAGTTAGGCAAAGGTATCAAAATTCACATACATAATCGAATTAGTTACGTAACGTATTAACTATTTTCAAAACAATTAGTCTGTATAGATACGCGAGCAATTATGTTAATTATAGTTCATAGTTTAATTATAATTAGTACAGAAGTGCTAAGTTCAGAAAATACCGTACAACCCGTACAAGTATACACTGTGTATTACTTAGGGAAGTTACTCGGTGTACCGGTATTCCCAAGTGTATGCTTTAGCTTCAAGGTAGAGGGTGGAGCAACAGTTTCAGGCATGTCATGAAACAGGTGTATGTGATAATTGTATTTCGTAATGAGGTAAATGTATGAATAAAGAACGCTTCATCTAGGATGAGCGTGAAAGCAAACAAAATAGGTTAATGATATCCATCTGAAATGCACCCGTTGCATTCTAAGACGAAGTAACGTCTTTACACGGTATATCCGCGAGCTGCTGTGATCGTTGTAAGCAAGAACAATGTTTATAATAAAATAAATTGCACACATGTGTTGCAATTATTAAATAGCGTCTCTTGTTGACCGTACACATTAATAATGTGTTCAATTCAATGCATCTAAATATACCATACTAATTTGGTCATGAATAGATGGTTATTAATAAAATAATTATAAGATACATGAAAAACAACCATGCCATCATAAACATTAAAAATAACTATGTTACTATGTTGAAATTTTCGACCCACTATTTAAAAACCTTTGACGTGTGTACCTCTTATCATTGCTGGTGAACTTATTGTCAAATAACGAATGACAGGAAACATTTTGAGTTATGGAGGCAATTAAAAAAGCAAATTCGCAGAAGCTTGACTTACAAGATAAAAATAGTCAAACGGTTGATACAATTATTTTACTTTGTGTAAAAGGACGAATTTAAATACACGAGAACGCTGGTCTATGTGGTTTAGGCTTATGATTTACGATACTACTAGTGAAACCACATATTGATTTACGTGCATCAATACTTGATCAAGCTTTCACGTGTGACCTTAATAGAATTCAAAAGCTACACAATTGAGCAATGAGACACACATTGCGAGTAAATAAAGTGGTTAAAGACTATCTTAGTGGAAGGAAGCAGCTGATTAAATGTAACGGGAGTTTTTCTAATCCCAATTAATGTTGTCATGGAGTACCTCAAGGATCAGTCTTGGGTCGGTTTATAGTTCTTATACCGATGTAAAATGTTTTGTTAAATGTTTGTTAAATATGTATGCTAGTGACATGATTATCTATATTATTGGAGAAAATATTAAGTGGCTTTATGAATTTATTGATATGGAAATGGGTTTTGTAAGTGACTGGCTTAAAATTAATAAACTTACACTCAATGCTCTGAAATCCAAAATAATGGTTATAGGTAAAGCATTTGGAAATAATATTAGTCTGGGTTAAATGTTTCAATTGATGGAATTAATTTGGAGGTTGTTCAAATGTTTAAATATCTTTTTTTTTTAAATTGATAACGGACTAAATTATAGTTACCATGTTGATTTACTTAGTAAAAGAGATAAGGAAAAAGATTGGTTATATGTGAAGAGTTGGAGTAGGCTTGCATGTCTATGTGGTCCAGGCTTATGATTTTGGTGCTTCAATACTTTATCAAGCTTTCAAGTCAAAATAGAGCAATAAGATTCATATTATTAAGAGTGAATAAAGTGGATCCTACTTCTTCTTTATTGCTGATGTTTGACTTGTTGTCAATTAAGGAAAAAAGTATGTACATTTAGTTTTAACAATCATTTCCAAAACCATGAATGGAATTATGTCGCATCGTTTAACGAATTGTATGAACAGCATGCAAATTATTACATCTCAAACTATAAATATGAGGAATAGAATTCTAAACAATGATAAATTAACTTTTTGTAATACGAGCAAACTGATGAAGTCTGTTTTATATTCAGGGATCAAAATACTATAACTAGGAAGCTTCGCAAACGCTTTTTTTAGACGCGTTGATGGATGAGCTTTTTAATTATAAAATGTAAATATTAATTTAAAATAATAAAAACATATTAACACGGCCCATACAAAGCAATCATTAGGTCTGTTGGATCTTTGATTGTTTGTAACAAGGCTGTGAGTAAGGTATACAATCTATTGTGAAGTTTTCATACAAGGCTGTGAGAAAGATCTAAAATCTATATTTTCGTGCTATTTGGGCGGATTCTGACCAAACGGGTGGGGCTACAACGTTCATATTTCACATGGACATTAAGGTAAGGGTAATGTATTGACTTTTGAAAGAAAAAGTTGAAAAAGTTAGCCAGAATCTATAGAAATAAAGGTTTTAATATTTAACACCTCAAAAAACTCAAATTAAAACCTTTATTTCTATATATTCTGGCTAACTTTTTTAACTTTTTCTTTCAAACGTCAATACATCACCATTACCTTAATGTGCATGTGAAATATGAACGTTGTAGCCCCACCCGTTTGGTCAGAATCGGCCCAAATGTCACGAAAATATCGCACTAAAAATCGAAAAAAATCGTAAAAGTACGATATTCATGAGAAATATTTCTTCGATTGTACCCAAAAACGTAGCAAGTCTAAGTTCAGAGATTTAGAAGGTCCCCTAAAATTTTCATCAAGATCGCATATGCCGTTTGCCCGGTAGAGAGCGAACAAACCGACAAAATACAAAAAAAAAAAAAAACACACGAGCTAAATTTTTTGGGGGGTCGGTGAAATTGAAGTCTTCGCTTCGCTCATTCAATAACTTGCCAATGGAGATAAGAGAAATTAAATCGTTGGACGTGTATAAGAGGGAATCAAGTAAATTTATTAAAAATTTAAGAGTGTAAAAATTGTGTGTACCGGTACTGTTAAACTTTTACTGCTACTTTTTTGGGTATAATTTGTAAATTTGATGTCAATGGTAAAAAAAAATGTATGCCTATGTAAGAAATCTTATGGAAAATTTAATACGCAAGCTGGGTACGAAATGTTAAATGTTGTTAATTTTAAGTACAACATATGTATGTATGTGCAAATATAAGCTGATTTCAGCTAATAAATACATTTCTTAACTTACACTTTCAAACACGTATTTCATTTTAATCATACTCAGAAACTCCCCCGTTTTATGACTTTTATTTCAATTATTCTTCGCATTCATATTCCACATTGAATGCAGAGCTGTATTCATTTATTTAGTGTTTATGCTATTCAGTCATTTTCACCAAACAAAATATTTCAAGAGAAAGAGTTTTGGTGGAGGTGCCGGGTTGGAGTTTAAAGATATTATGCATGGTTTTGATTGTTGGTTCGTAAAGAACGATGCCTTAACTTAAAACATTAAATTGCCAGTCACTATTAACCCCGTCAAGATCCCAAATAAACACCAAACAAAATATTTCAAGGGAAAGAGTTTTGGTGGAGGTGCCGGGTCGGAGTTCAAAGATATTATGCATGGTTTTGATTGCTAATTCGCAAAGAACGATGCCTTAAGAATGCGCCGGCAATGGCTCAAAGCTATCTGAGTAGCGTGCAGATAGCGCTGCATATCGTCTCGTATCCATGGCAACGGTTTGCGTCACAGATTGGAGTGGGGCGTGAGTTCCGCACGGCTGTGAGCGAGGAGAAGTTGGTTATCGTCTCTCTGTGCGCCAGCCCGCCCGCGACCTAGGTCAACACACTATCATGTCGAAGCAATCTTTAGCACGATTCGGCCAGGCTAGCGAGCTGGCTGGTGACGGGGAAAGTAACACATGTGTTTCACGGACTAGTACTGATCCCCTGACGTTATATTTGTATTGTGTATTTAGCAGCTATAATTGATCAAGAGTCAAGTCAGAATTAGGAACATAGCAAATTGTTCATCATTTACATCTATTGATAGAGACACACAAACACATATTTTTGTACATATACATTTCTACATGTACAAAAGCGCTAGTGTGAAGAAAATTTCCGTCCGACCCTTAGTTGATTTTTACCCAGAACGTGATTGTGAATAATATAGATTAAAATCAACAGTATTATTTACTATTCCAGACGTACCAGGTGAAGAAAATATTTATTATTGTTCAATAAGTAGTACGTACTGTTACTATTTACTAGTATGGTAACGACGTTTCCTTCGGAAACCCTCCTGTTATATAACTATTATTCTACAACGCTATGGTCTAATGTATGTTTCTGTCCCACCCTTGATGTACTTCTGCCTCTGTTAAAATATGTAATTGCCGATATAAATGCATAATATTATTGCTTGCGGCTTTGACTGAGAGGGAAGGTTTGCTTTCTTGATATTTTCTTCACTCGTTTCGGCAATGCATCTCTAGTGGCTTTTTTGGTTGATGCAAGTGTCTTGGCCACAGATGCTGTAACTTGTGCATTGACGATGTACTTGTACGTACGTTTTTTTTATCTAGCCGAACACAAGCCTCTTTGCAAATTGTGCTTCAATAAGCTCGGGCAATAGCATGATAAAAACCTAGAAATGCAAATATCAGTGGCTTTCATGGGCGCCGGGAGGGGGGGGGGGGGGGCACTTGCCCCCTGGATTTCAAGGAAAGCTAAAAGGTTTTGCACCAGGATAAAAATTTCATAACTTATTTTAATAAACGGAAACCTATTATTAACAACCCAAAATCTGAAAAAAAAAAGTGGCGAAAATATAAAACACCCTGCGGGGCTATTTGGGGGCTGTCGCCCCCGTGCACTCATCACTCTAGAGAATTAGAAGTGTTGTTTCATGTTGCCCCCCCCCCCCTTACTAGAAAAAATCCTGGCGGCGCCCATGGTTTACTTTACTTCACATTCTCCCCCAAACAATAACACATAGAATTATAAATAATATTTTTACCTTATCAGCACTTAGTTCAAATACAAATTGCAAGTACTAACGTATTGAACGAAGTCAGATGACTGTGGAATGACACAATCGGTTTGTTCAACATCAAAATTCCAGACGAAGATTGAGCCGATTCGTTCAACCGATTTTCTTGTACTATGCCCAATTCCTGCAGCATAAATAATTATAATCGGGCATAGGAAAGTGTCGTACAAAGGGGTGGGTGGGGGCGTTAGGTTCAATGGTTTCAAGTTTGTTTCTTTGGCAATAGATAAGCAAATAAACTACATGAAATCAGAGTTAGTCATCACTATTCATGGATTTGTTCATAAATACAACAGTTTGAAAAAAACAAACTAGACAGACTACCACCATTATCATTCCGATCTATACACAAGGAATATAGTAAGAAGGTAATAAGCCTTTCAGAATCCTAATTTAATTGATATCACAAAAACTTGACCAATAATCGTCTACAACGTGTACAAAAAACGTGAGTCACTTAGTGATTTACTTTATGAACAGTTGATTGTTAATAAAATATGAATTGACACTACTCTAATAAAATGATTACATTTTTGGATGAGCGAAGCGAAGACTTCAATTTCACTGACCCCAAAAAATTTAGCTCGGGTGTTTTTTTTTTTGTTTTTTGTTTTTTGTTTTTTTTTGTTTGTTTGTTTTTCTGTCTGTTTGTTAACTCTCTACCAGGCAAACGGCATATCCGATCTTGATGAAAATTTGAGGGGACCTTCGAAATCTCTGAACTTAGAGGTGTATTGTTTTTGGGTACAATCGAAGAAATATTTCTCATGAATATCGTACTTTTACGATTTTTTTCGATTTTTAGTGCGATATTTTCGTGACATTTGGGCCGATTCTGACCAAACGGGTGGGGTTACAACGTTCATATTATACATGAACATTAAGGTTATGGTGATGTAGTACCTTTTGAAAGAAAAAGTTGAAAAATTTAGCCGGAATTCATAGAAATAAAGCTTTTAATATAAGTTTTTTTGATTTGTATGCGATATTTTCGTGCCATTTGGGCCAATTCTGACCAAACGGGTGGGGCTACAACGTTCATATTATACATGGACATTAAGGTTATGGTGATAAAGTACCTTTTGAAAGAAAAAGTTGACAAAGTTACCCAGAATCCATAGAAATAAAGCTTTTAATATAAGTTTTTAACGGTAAATAATAACAAATTGACAAGTAACAATAGAAACTTGACAACAATCACCTACAATGCGTGGGAAGCAAAACAAAGCAACAAAGCACTCGCAAAAGTAAAGATATCCCACGCAGACTAAAAACTTTAAAAAAAAGCTCATCCATCAACGCGGCGGGACTTGAGCGTTTTCCTAGTAACATTAAATTTAGCAATAGAAATAATAAAGATCACTCAAAGCTTGTAGAAAATATAGCCAAGCCAATCACACTCAAAAGCATTTTGAACTAAAAGAAGAGCCAAGGATGTGTACCATTCTATATTTGTGAACTATAAATACATGAAATCACTTAGCCCCGTGACTGCATCCTTTCGACGATTGCCAAAATTGACTTTCGACGACCTTTTACATTAAAATGGAATATGTAATAGCCGCAAATTAAATTTTGCCAAGCTTTGCAAGGATGTAGTCAAGAGGCCGGAGGCAAAGGGAAACATTTATGGGGCGCAAATATCGAGCGGTACATAACCTTGACTCTTCTTTTGGATCGCAATGCTTTTTAGTGTCTTCACAGTCATGCATTCCTAACACCAAAGCATGGTTAATCCTCCTGCCACTCCTCCTCATCCTCCTCCTCCTCTTCCACCACCTCCTTCTTCTTCTTCTTCTTCTTCTTCTTCTTCCTCTTGCTCTGCTTCTCATTTGTCACCTTCATCAGTGGCTTTGACTGAGGGGGGAGCTTTTGTTTTCTTGATTGTTTAGCTGGTTTTGGCAATGCATCTCTATCTGCTTTTTTCTTTGCCGCAATAGTCTTGGCCAGAGATACTGCAACTTGTGCATCGATGATGTACGACGGTTCTTTAATGTCACCGAGCACAAGCCTCTTTGCAAATTGTGAATCAATTAGCTCAGGCAATAAGCATTCCATATAAAACCTAGAAACAAATTTCCACAATATACAAACGAGACACACAAATACGAAGCCGCCGTACAAAAGCGTGATTTATATGTATTACCGTTTCAATTGAGAGATCATTTTGCTTTTCCAGAAGTCATCATCTCTTTCAATGATCTCGTATGCCAACCAATGCTTCGTATATTGCACGAAGTAACACAACTTTCGTTTGGTTATATGGAGCTGGCCTTGTATTTGGTAATAGTAGTTCGATGTCGGTTTCAGCAAAAGTTTGTCATCTACAAGGTCACAGTAGCTCAACTGGAATATTAGGGTGAAGATGCATATTAATTCAAACTTTATTATTTTATTATGGAAAAGGTGAAAATACATGGATTTATGTGAAATATATTCCCAATTGTCATTTTACAATACATAATTAAAAGCAAGTGTTGATACCTTCTTATTGTGAATAGCTTCTTCAGGAGTCAGATAAGGGTCGGCAGATGAAGGACACTTCACCTCGATAATGCCATCATCCCCCACTAAGCCATCTAAAGCAAGAAACAATACACCCATTGTTATGCGATGTGTTTGTGGATATTGCAATGCAATCTGGGCAAATTGATTGTTCAATACATTATCAATATTCTCCAAAATCACAAAAACATATAATTTATTTACAACAATGAATGTATATTTCTTTCAAACATAACAATAAATATTGATGACATCAAAAACTATTGCCATCATAACACGCTAGGCGCTAGCACAATAAATTTTCTGAAAACTCAAACTGAAAATTATTTCATGTCTCCCTTAGGCAAAGGGCGGTATTAGTATTTAGGCTTGAAAGATATACATTTACACTTCTTCCAAGATATGCAATTCCCATTTATCTAGTTAGTCGCATGAAAAGGGATACATTTCTTATTGAATTAAGAATAATTATGAAAACATTAATCATCACCTGGTGACGCCCCAAGGAAGGAGTATTCATCATTATTATCATGAGTATTCGTCAAAAGTAGAAAGTGTGGACGATCGTGAATTGAAATTAGTTCACAAATACAATTTCGTCATTGTATCCACAAACTTGATTTCATTCGTTCTCTTATCTATTGCATTCTCCGTGCTGAATTACGATTTCAAAACAACACAAAAGCTCTCTTTGTTTGGATAGAGAAAAATACTATCTGCTCCTTCAGCTGTGTTTATGGTTATCAGACTAGTGTGAGCTGCGTATCTGACGTGGCAGTTCCATAGACCAGACGCACGCGACTACGCGACGCGTGTGCCAAGTACTAACCAAGCACAAATATTT
Organism: Sweltsa coloradensis; assembly: GCA_024449915.1. Lineage (NCBI taxonomy): Eukaryota > Metazoa > Arthropoda > Insecta > Plecoptera > Chloroperlidae > Sweltsa > Sweltsa coloradensis. The sequence goes on from JAMZAV010001166.1 coordinate 71,208, forward strand.
GTTATGCAGAATCAAATCCGTGATAGTCGTCGTTCTCAGGCGGCCACTAAATAAATGCGGCCCTTGCCTGGCACATTGATTTCGGTGTGAGAATATCGTTGAATGATGGCCATGGAGTGCACTATAATTCGTAGATTGATGAGTCGGATTAGTTTGTAAATATAACAACGATTGAAATAAAACAAACAAGGTATATAGACTCGAAATTATATTCAACATTTTGGTAAAGCCGTGTATTCAAGGATAGGTGATGGGGCTCGAAGCGTAGCACATTTATACAGGCCGGGCCAAAACAGGCAACCTTAGTGCTACAATGTTTTGATTTTACCTAGGTCTAATATATAGTATATCGTATCGAACAACAAATACAGACACCTAGCAACTAAGCAGCCCCAAACCATGAATAAAAAATAAAAAAAACTCCAAATACTTCAATACAAAAAATACATGTCCATGGGCGCCGGCAGGAATTTTGGCAGGGGGGGTAAAAATTGCAATTTGTAATTTTGTTGGGCAAGCACAGGGGATTTTTGAAAATCAGGTTTTTAGATTGCGTTTGGTGGGTTTTAGAAAAAGTAGAGGGCCGAATACGATACCAAAATAATTATGTAATTTTTGTGCAGTCGATACTCGGAACTAGAAAACCACCAACGAGTCTAAATCGCTTGAAGCGAGCCAGCCGAGCGTGATAAACACTTCACTGCAACTTGATGGGGAGGTTATGAGTATAGTTTTGTTTATTAGTTTATACTTAGTTTTGTATATATGCCTCGGACTAGATGAAACAGGTCCAGTGTAAGCCGGACTAGAACCCTTGGTAAACGTAGTGAGTGACTACAGTGTTGTCACTTGTCTGTACGATAGAACTCAATGCCCCTAATTAATAATTATTGATAGAGAAAAATAAAACTAGGAACACACCGCTCCCGATCAGATCATTCTATATTTTAATATTATTAATATTAATTTTCAATTGAATTTCGGTTTCACAAATAGATTAATTTATATGTAATAACGCATATCGCCGGTTAAAAGTTTTTTTCCTGAAATCCAGGGGGCCCCCCCCCCTCGCGGCGCCCATGTATGCCACGGAAACAAAGCGACTCCCATCAATAATCTATTGTTATTTAAATAATGACAAATCTATAGCTGTTGTTACATGCTATAAATCTAAATTATTATTATAATATCTAATATATATAAAAGACAATATACTTACTTTTTGTTACGTTGAGTTTCTCTCCATTTTTCAAGAGGGTTGTCCTTGCCCTTTGGTGCAGAGCGCTTCTGTCTTGCTGCACTCAAACACAAGCGAACTTTCTTCGATTGCCCTTCGGCTTCAGGCCTACTTTTCGTATGTTTACGCTTCTGAGGCGTCATACTAACAGTAACTCACAAAAAATACTAATAATGCCTGACACTTATCACATTTTACAAAGAAATCACAGAATGGCCGTACAACTTAAACTAGTAACACTTTTAGGGAAACAAGTTCCAATTTGTAGAACAGAACCTACGGAAAGGACAACGTGGCTTCCGTAGGTCTAGTCTTAGTGTTGCATTCAACCCATTCGAACGATTGCCGCGCCGCATCGACCTCCCCTCACGCGCCTGTGAGCTCGGGCGCTGCGATTGCAAAGTTTATCGGCAGGGGCGAAGCGGTAGACTAGCCCGCCGAACACTAAACGCCCTTTATTCCAGAAATCGTAGTTTTAGAGATAAAAATCTACAAAAAAATCACGTTTCATATGAGAAGGTTCTGTAGGAATGTATCATATCCAAATTCGTATATCTAGTCTAAAAAACTGCATTCTATAAAATATGCTTTGGTGAAAAATTAAAATTAAAAATCGAATATGATAGAAACATCAATTGGTTCTTTATTTACATAACGCAAAAAAAATTACTTGATTATGTAAAGAATTGTGGATTTGACAGCCAATAAACGAAATGTTTGCATGACCGGAGCCCTCTTAACTTACAACATTAAATTGCCAGTCACATTAACCCCATCAAGATCCCAAATAAACACCAAACAAAATATTTCAAGGGAAAGAGTTTTGGTGGAGGTGCCGGGTTGGAGTTCAAAGATATTATGCATGGTTTTGATTGTTGGTTCGTAAAGAACGATGCATTAAAACATAAAATTGATAATTTTATTAATACACGTAACACATGAACAGTAAATTTGTGATACTCCGTTAAATGGCATGCGCATTTTTTAGCTCGTATAAAATATGGATAATTTTATAAAATTTGAATATGTGTTTATACCTTTAATTTCAAATAATAACTAAATTAAATGACCGAAATGACAATAGCTTTGTAAAGTATGAAATTGTTACATGCATTCACTTGTAAAACAATTAACAATTTAATTAAACCTATCGTTGTTTATTGACGCAGTTCAAACATCTTCGATATTAATGTAATAAATCAAGAATAATATTGAATTTAATAGTTATACTACCGAGCAAAAGTTCAGATATTTACATCTAAATAACAGAAGATTATATTTAATACATTCATGTATAAGATTATAAGATGAGGGAGCGCAGCGACTTAGTCATACAATTAAGTCGAAAAACGGCCGAATCGTTGAACCTATTGCGCTGAAATTTTAAACAGACATCCGTGATCAGTGTACTGGGAACTGTTAACAAAATTAGCAAATTCCGATGCGATTTAAACCTACAAGAAATGATAAATTGAAAATAGGCTGAAAATGTGTAACATTTAATTTAACGACAATGCTTTTTTTCTTGAAGAAATCATTTTTATCGAATCACGTTTTGAATATCAAGCGGTGAATGCATGCAGTGACCAAGGTGTACCGAATCTTGCACCCTCCAGGCAAGCCGAAATTCCGCTGGGAGATTGAGTAAACCTTGCAATCTTTACGCGTATTTCGTACTGGATACATTATGTTTTGCATAGTATTGTAAGCATTTCAAAACATGTTTTATATTCTTTAAGAAATAATCCAAAAATTACGAAATCTATCCCGACAGTTGTTTGAGCCCGCGGGTCTCCCATTTTCAGGCTATAAAGGCGCCTTAGTCAACTAGACTAGAAAAACGCCAAAGACGTTGTTAGACGAGTGAACGAGTCATGTGTTGAGTACCCGGGAACATTTGAATTAAGTTGATTGATAAGGTATACACGATAGCGTTTTGAGTTTAGTTGGTATAAGGGCGTGTCAACTGTAAGGCCATAATGCGCAACTCTAGCCTATGATTGGCTAGGAAGGAAATACCCATGCTGGATCCAGCCTTAGGTAGGGGGAGAAGAGGGAATGTTACCGTGTATTTAAAATATGGCTCGCTCACTCGTCTAGCAACGACTTTGGCGTTTTCGTAGTATTACAACAGTTGTGGCAATGAATAGCAAGTAACTCCAATCATAGACAAATTTTTCAAGTAGGTTAGTGACTATTTTGTCAAAACACGGTATACATAATGTAGTAGTATTGGACGCAATAATAGTTCCAATAGCTTAATACAATCTATAAGTATTGCCTGTGACATCAATGTCATTTACAACTCAAAACATATAATAATATGGTAACATTATTTGTTGCACACAGTGACTAAATCAAGCATAAAATATAGGCAAAAACGATATAGTATATCGTAAAATCATATTATGGTTCCTACTCTTTTTTTTCCATCTTCAATGTGTTACTGTTTAATATATGTTTACGATAAAATAAATGCGAAGGTGACTAGGACTATATGAGGTAAGCAATAAACACATAATAATTGACACATCTGTAAACAATGTTCTTCTGTTTTCCTCAGTCAACAAAAACCACACCATAATAGTGTGTGGTCCATTTAAACCAAATTAAATACGATACATGTAAAAAAAAAAAAAAAAAAAACGGAATAATATAACTTTTAATCAAGGTAAAACATCTATACCAATATTTGCATACAAAACTGGAAGGCAAAAATGATCAAATTGCACTGCATGTACTTTTGATAAAACTATTTTTTCATTCTGTAATCAATTCGCTATTTTTAAAGATGAACATTCACATCACACCTTTCCAATTTTATCTTAATAAGTAATGCCGGAGGAAAAATAATTGGCTATTATAAACTTCCGTCACGAAACTAATTAGCACGAAACGGCACCTTAATTGATTTCTTAGACATTGTTTCCGACTTCTCTATGGCGAGTCGTTGTTCTTCACTTCCTTGGCAATGTACGAGCGAGTTCTTTGGTTTGAAAAGTTTGAATAGCAAATTAGCATTAAATGGCGTCGTATGTATCCTCGCGTCGATTGCAAAGGGCACATTCTTCTGTTTGTCTGGAATGTTTTGTTCGAAAGCATGCTACAGCTCTGAACTTAATAATGAAATGTATTTCCGTATAATGAAACTGATAAAGCCAAAACACAATTATTAAACTATCCTATTATATTTACGATATATTAATAATTGTCAGTCTCATAAAAAAATCTTTTTTAAATCGGCTTAAAATTGTATTTAGGCCTATGGCACGCTCAAACTAATAAGTATTGTGGGTAAAATCGTTCTTGAAGCATATTTAAAAGCTATTTCCCAATATAAACAGCTTTACTCTGGACCGTTAGCTAGATGTTGTTCTGTGGTAGGTTAGCCCACTTGTACGCATAATGCTGCATCCTCTGTCTGGGCTGAGGTGTGTGGGCTGTCTTCACATGGCGACGCAGGTTGCTGTTGTTGCTGTATATCTTTCTACAGACCGGACACGGTCGAGGCATGATCCAGGGGACCTTGTCGTCAGACAGTGGCGTACCGGCGTCGTGACCCACCACCGCTGGAACAGAAGTCAACCTTAGTCTCCGGCCATGTCACGTGACGTCCATGAATCAGTCGTGGGAACTTTACGGAATCAGGTTCAGGTAAATAAAGGGTGGTAGTTTTCAAACTTCCAATATCCCATCTCATTTATCTCCATTTATTATGCAATTACCATATATTTGCGTACGAAACAAATTTAATACAATTGTAAATGGAATACATCGCATGGAAGGGTAAATACGCAAATCGAAGTAGAATTTTATTTACAAACGTTGATTCACATTTGTATCAACGAAAATAGTATTCTCAAAATAGAAAAACTCTAAAATGTAATTACATCATGTTTTACATGATGATTTGACTAGATATAGTTGTGAATATTATCTTAAACCTTTAGGAAGACATTGTAAAGGGGGAACTATTTCGATGTTTTAATATATTATATTATAATACATAATACTTAATTGGTTTCAATAATGCCCATATTAATAAATACATCTCGATGAGTAGTGAACTCATTCTAATTCTAAACACAAACAGCGTGTGCTTTCTTCATACTGCCAGACGGTATGCTGCATTTCTCAAGAGTCTTAAAATTGCTAGAATCAAATCAAAACGATGGCATTCCAATGGAAAGTTATTTGAAACTTATCTCAGCCGTTGTAGAATGCAAAACACATAACGTAGTACTCGCGTTTATAGTACTAGTAGAGTAACACCATCCATCCTAACTTACTTATTACTCTATATTAATAATATTTCACAATACAATAAGGAATATCACAACAATATGTGAAATTCATAATGCCCATATTTTGATTGGTTATGAAATACTAAATGCTAGTAGTATTATAGTAACAAACTAATTGGTTGGCTAGAAGAAGAGGCGAAATACAAGATAAATACACAAGTATGAATTAATCAGGGTTTCACTAACTAAACGGCCCAGGCAAACAAAAAGAAAGAATAAAATAGAAGTTGGGGAAGAAGAGTGCAAGGATATACATTTTCTGGCAAAATTAGTAAATAGGCGCCAGTCAAAAGTTGGCTCGTCGAATAACAACGGGGTGGGGGAGGGGGTAACGTTACTTGTGAGCAGAAGAATGCTGATAACTAGATATTGCTTTCATCATAAAGATAGAAACTTATCCCAATTAATTGGTAGGACGCAACTATTTCAGACTGTGTGTTGCATAATAAAAGCAGGGGGCACTCATGTAATAACTTGCAAATTGCCACACTCCTGTCGAGATAATATAAACATAGTTAAAGTTTGAAGCACGGCATTTTCGGGGATTATATATACACTATGCAAAATAATGTCTGCCTACTAAAATGTTGTCTTCGCATACTTAACACTTGTATGCAGACTTCAAAACTCAGAAAGTATTAAATTATACTAAATTAATTCGTATTATGACACAACAATGAGATGGTAACTAGAATTTTAGATATAGAAATTCAAACTGAAGTTTGAAATATACAGACAGTCTTTCATAGGCTACATTGTATTTCTCAGCCTCGTTAGGCACATTAGCCTTAATGACCCCCGTTACAGATACATTGAACAATCATGCACTCAATTATTCTCTGGCCCACATCACAAATTAATTATTGGATGAGCGTAGCGAGCGTAGCGAGCGAAGCGAAGATTCCATTTCACTACACTGGAGAAAAAAATCCGGAATGTTTTTTTTTTTTTCTTTCCTTCCTTCTTCTTTTTTTTTCTGTATTTTTGTGTGTTTGTCAGCACGATTCGGCTAAACCGATACTCCGATTGCGATGAAATTTTATGGATGCCTTCGAAATCTCTGAACTTAGAACTGCCACGTTTTTGAGCGCAATCGGAAAATTTTTTCTTATCAAAAACGCAATTTTACGATTTTTTCGATTTTTTAAATATTTCTTCGACTTATAACACCTACACGCTTTATCCGATTGTAAAGATTTTTCATAGAACCTTAATTTTATGAATTAAGATATTCGTGTGAAATTTGAGCGTAATCGAAAAATTATTTCTCATAAAAATCGAAATTTTACGGGTTTTTTCTTTTTTAAAACAATTCTTTGACTTGTAACACCTACATGCTTTATCCTTTTGTAATGATTTTTTCACAGAACCTTAATTTTATGAATTAATATACTCGTGTTAAATTTGAGCGCAATCAAATAATTATTTCTTATGAAAATTGCAATTTTATGATTTTAAAAAAAAATTACGATTTATTAAAAAAATTAAGTTAATTTTTTATTTTATTTAATTTAATTAAAAAAAATCTTCGACTAAGTAATAATTTTTTCACAGAACAACAGAAAATCCGCGTAACACATGGCAGCTCAATGCACCAATTACGCTCATCAACAACGCGGCGGGACTTAAGCGTTTTCCTAGTGTTAAATGATTTGTCCTGTGAAAGTGAAAATTCTATAGACCAAGTTACTTTAACCAAAATGAACCGAAGTTATTGACTATGCTACACTTGTCCACAGTTCTCACCAATATAATGGAATAGGCCAAATTGTATTCCTTGGCGCAATAAAAAAAAAAACGATGCGAAGGTGGTGCGGGGATTCCACAAATCTCACACACATTTTTGCAACAACTTCAAAATGTTTTGGGGAAAGGTAAAACATGACTCTATAGCTATGAATTCTTATATCCAAATTTCAAGAATAGTGTGAATTTGATGGTGGTTTAGAGATGGTTGTAAAGATTCGCAGTATAAAAATAATTGATGGACGGGTCGTAGTCATTCAACACTTGAATACAATAATAACCTAATTGTTCGCAAATACTCCAATTACATGTGTTATATTTTGTCTACACAACAAGACGGTTTAATTAAATATAATTATCAAAAGATTAAATTTTCAAATTTTAATTTTTTTCACTTTATCCCAACTGTAGATACTTTTTGCAACTACAAACCTAGCTCAAACAATAAGCAATATAAAATTTAAAAAACTGAAGGTACCCAGTACATCATCGTACAGTTTGGATTATAAAGGCAACAAAATAAAAATTAATTTGAAAAAAGCAAAGGAGTGCACTGCGTGTTTTTGTGTAATGTTTGAGTTCCCAACGATCCAGTGATTTTTATACACACGAAAAACTGTTGTTTTTTTTTAGATAAAGCCATCATTTAATTCGTTTTGATAAATTTACAAAAAAGGAATAGTTTTCATTGTGGGCTAGTTATACATTCAAATCCTATCGCAATGAACTGGGAAACCTTGAGACAATATTGTAGTCAAGTCAACTTGATTAAATTTGAGTTTCATGATTCACGTACCCCTTGTGCATTTATCTAAAATCGATCAATGAGAACTCGGATCCAATTAACAGTAGTAATTAACATTTACAACTCCGACTCGATCCTTGCAGAGAATGGAATTACCCAGTGCGAGTTTGTGCTAAAACAACAGTCAACCCCCCAACTCAACTACAGAAGCAGAGAAGGAAGCTAAGCTTGTTGTCAAAGTCGAGACTAACATCGGATTAGGCGTGGCCTACACGGTAACTACTCTTGCTAGAATTCAATGGTACAGTTGCTCACAGCTTTTATCTGCAGCCAATTTGTACAATAAACCTCAACCTCATTAGATAAGTCATTAGACTAGATAAGAAAAGTAAAGGTACATCTACAAAACACAATCACAGGCGTCATTAGTCTATTAGAGAAATTACACAACACACTACATACAACAGAGGGGGATAGAAAGTATATTTCTGGAAGAGAACACAAATAATCAATAAATTAATAATACATAATTCACAATTCACCATGCCTAAAAATAGCAATAAAAATAACGTTCAACATCTTTGGACCAATCGCCATCTTGTTGTAGTACAAAAATAATAGGAACATGAGAAATAGTTTTGGTCTTCAAGTCACGACATAAAATAAGACATTGAACCTGATGACGAACACCTCTTAGTTAAATAAGATCTAGTAACAAACACACAGATTTAACACGAATAAGGAACTATTTCCTTCTAGTAAAATAAATTTACGTCAACGTATTTAACCAGCGCGTTTACACAAATTTATCGAATAATGAATTGTAAAAAAAATGCGAAACTTCCCCTTAACTTCACTTTTTTCACACAATATTCGCACCTATATCTTGCAGTGCAAACTGTTTGCGCCCCATACCCTGTTATTTGTACGTCTATATTCCAAAGTTGAATTACATTTACGAATAAAGCATTGTCAAAATTTCAATGAAAACTGATTTCAAACTCGTTTCTAACTTTTTCCGAGTATTTCATCACGGAACTCCAACCAAAATAGAAATGTAATACACACACCGATATTTTAATCTCACGCCGCTGATTTCCGCGAACTTCTAAAGCTTCTCCACTTCCACCACCGAACTAGATATCTCGGCTCCAGTTCGACTGATGGACTATAGAGATGAAGGTTGTAGCGTCACACATACGTCTTCCTGAAGCGGGGCGAGATTCATCTACCCGCGAAGCCATTCTACCTGTCAGGCGCGGCGATATTACCATGTGCACGTCACTCCGCTCGATTACAGAGGCCTGCCCCCGGGCCCGCGGAGAACAAACGACAGACGGCCAAGCGAAATATTTTACAACCCAGGCAGGGTGGACATGGGCTTGTTGTTAATTAGCACCACACAGGCAGCCGAGCGCAATTAATCAATCCCTCTAACGCACACGGGTGATGTTATTGTATTATAAGCCGTCACTAAAATGTATAGCCTCCAAATGGTGTATACGCTGAAGTCTGTTTTGTGTTGTATTATTTCTCTGTGCTCTCAAAGAATGTTCTTCGTAACATCAGAGGGTTCCAACCACCCCAGTCGTCTTAGTAAACCGAAGAATCCCTACGGCGAATTCATTCGCGCAAATATATATATAATATATATATATATATATATATTAAATATTATAATTCATTCGCGCAAATATATATGTGCATTGAAGTATTATAAGGGGCTCTTATATTTTTTCTACAAAAACGAAGTCTTTGAAGCACGTGCGGCTTTGTAAGTCTCGGGGGAGAAGCAAAATATGTGTTTACGCCATTCACAAAGTAGTCTCGAGAAATGAGGAGACGTGGATCACAGTATTCGCTGCGTGGGCTGCCACGGGGAGCACCCAATCAGATACAACACAAACATTTGAAATGATAAAATAAAATTGAAAAAAGTTTTGCGACTGCATTACCTTCAGGGACCGTATACCTTCAAATGTACAACATGTGCTTCGATTGCGTCAAGGAAGAACGCTGTTTGCTTAGAAAACACATTAGTGGGAAATACGAATTAAGCCCCGTTGAGTTGTTGACTTGGCATGTAAATTGAATGATCTAATTTAGTCTATCGTACATAATGTTGACTAAATTCAATATACATTGAGTGGTGGTTGGTTAGTGCCTCTTGATGTCTTGGCAGTATTCAGATGGCAGAGTCCTGAAAGTTGCAACAAGCTGCAGCGAGCGTGAGATGACCTTCTCTCAGTGGCGGTTCCCCCTCCGCCCGCGCGTACCCGGCAGCTTGTGCACGCGTACCAGGTGTTTCTGCAGGTACTCGGTAGTACGGAACCGACCCTCGCACACGAAGCAAGGGACGGTTCTTTCCTGGTTGCCGTGTATGGTGTGTACGTGTTTCTTCCAGTTGCCCGAGTGGCTGAGGACTCGCGGACAATACGGACATCGACGAGGGTAGTGGTAGGGGAGAGAGGGCGCGTCCGTTTCCTCTACGTCGCCGTCAGCGCCCGCGTCGCCGTCACCGCTCTCACCTGCAAACACCACACACGCCCCAGGGTTTACACACCACCACCACCACCACCACCACCACCACCACCACCCGCATACACACGTACTGACACAACCACTAGACAAACGCAAAGAGTGCGATCAGTCAGTCAGCCATGTCTCGTAGAGGGAAGGACATTCCAGCAAATATAAATCGGGGTGTCTAAATATTGCACGTTACCAAATACCTCGACTAACAACAGTATTACAAAAGTATAGCATTCTCTATGTTTCCCAAAATCGTGGAACAACGTCTATTTGTTTCTTTAAGGTTATATATTAGTATATCTATGCTTAAGGGGTTCTTTACAATACTAATCAAAACCAATCACAATAACCTATTATGTTGGCTTTTTCAATACAAATTTGACTATTTAATATCAGATATCTTGAGCAATACCATCCATACGCATTGATTTGGTAAAATGAAATTAAAACTATTGAGCCGACACTGAAAATAAACTATTTCCCTGACTTTTTTGACACGTCATTACTGCTTGCGAGCGGCGAACGATAGTATTTCTTACATCACTCAACCAACCTCCTACCATCTGAATTTCGAAAAGAAAACTAACTCTGCGAATCTTAAGTTATTTACATCAATACTCCGTAACCAAAACTCAAATTTGGCAGAGAGAAAAAAAAATCCGTACCTAACGCAGAGAAGTATATTTTCCTGTGTTAGAAAACAACAAAAATAACAAAACACGCTATAATATCTGAAGGTTCCCCTTGGTTGCATGGCCTACGTCACAACCCCCCACGGTTACTTATTAGTAATTACTAATTAGGTGCACGAGTAATTACTATGAGTAATGATTGGAGAACGTTCTTCACCCGAGCACTCTATATATACAGTAACAAAATAAATAATTTGAGCAGCAGGATGATATATAAATCCAATTCGAATTCACGAGTACGGGCATTCATTACACGACCAAGAGCCTGGAAGTATGATTCGTTTATTTTGTATTCTTGTTTTCATACATACATACATACATACATACATACATACATACATACATACATACATACATACATACATACATACATACATACATACATACATACATACATACATACATACATACATACATACATACATACATACATACATACATACATACATACATAGCCTACATACAAGGAATGGCCAAGGACTTATAGGGCTCAATCCCAACATTCGCATTTCAACTGCAAACCTTATAGAAAGCTCTTCGATCAGAATAATTTTAGGCGGATATTATTGACCTGGCGACCTCCCGAATTAGAGTCTACTTTACTTCTATCACACTTTATTTCATACGAGTTAATGTCATACAAATAACCTTTCAACTTGCCTATCTCGAAGTATACAGGTGTTACAATTTTGAGAGTTATTATAGATGGTAGGTACCAACAGCTTACCTGAAATAGAGTAGGTAGGCCGCGATAGGATTGATTGATTTGAAAACAATTTGAAATAAAAATTAAAATATGCAGACTGTTCTTTTCATCGTGAGGAGTAACGTCGTGCATGTCATGATTTGTTTGTTTTTTTAACCACCGATAACAGTAACAAACTACTCAGGTTGCAGTTATGCAGAAGCAAGCACTAACCACAACCACATGGTAAATGGTAATGGTTATACGTTCTAGTTTCGACTTCCTTCAAAGTCGACGATACATAGGTACAGAGTTCATAGCAAGCCTGGGCCGCAGGGCATAAAGTCACTACAAAGCTCCGTGTGTGGCTCGGTGTGGCTTTGAGCATAAAGCCATAGCAACGCGGTGGGTTTCAACGCCAAGGTGGAATCACAAGAGATCTTTATTTTCCTAAATCATTGAGAATATTCTTAGATTGAAGTCTTACAAGGGAATCATATTCCTACCGACTATCACAGTACTGAGGCAGCGAAACCAAATGGTTTTCCCAGTGCCAAATACGCGGTACACCTCTCAACTACAAGACAAATAACTAACAACAACAAAATAATATTATGCGTGTGCACGTAGTATACAGTTATTCAGAGTTATACGAAAATCACAAAATAAAAAATGATTCTACATGCGTTTATCTTTTTGGTGGCGGCGCCGGATTAGCTTAACATTACAAAATGTTTTGACATTTGTTCTCGCATTCCGTGATGGTATAGTGATGGGTAATGAATTTAAAACTTTCTTAATAGCCACTCCCTCTATACACCCAGGGTCACAAAAAATCCATATTACAAAAAAACAAAAACATGACAATGTAGTGTTCGGTTTTTATCGCGAGACAGACGTGACACTCGCACAGACGGCTTCTTGACAGAAAAGTGATGCTTGTGGGAGCTTCGCTACACCACAAGCCAACGGCCAGTGGCAGTATTGAAGGGTTTTTCAAAGGTTTTTCTCAGTTATAGAGGGAAGGCTGCGATTGATTCCTACTAACAGCTCCTGGATATACCTTTTGCAACTACCAAAACACATGTATAGCACCGTGCAAAACACCCTATAATTACCTACTTGACGGGAGATGGGGGTTACAGGGCAAGAGTTCAAGACAAGACAGGTTCCTACGCACAAATTTTAACACATCACCATACAAAATGTACGATTGAGTGAACATAAACTAACAATTTTTCCCTGAATTAGTGAAAACAAACTGTAGTAGATACGTTATTTTATTCAATTTACGCGAGTGGAAATGAACAGACGAGTACCGACTACATCTAATCAAACAAGTGGAACAAGATATTCTTTTGTTTTTCTTGTTTCCCTCTATCTATACGGTATGTTCGTCTCGACACACTTTGTGAAACGAGCAATTTGGCCCGTTCGTTCGCTTCGTGTAAAACTGGCACTCAAACACTAGCCTAGAAGCCGTGTAAAGTGGTTGAACTGACTTTTTGAGTGTTAACACTAGTCCGCGAACGAACAACCTTATAACATAGTTGCCGAAGCAAGTCAAATTCAAACCCGACAACATGAGGTATTCATCAACTAAACAAATACCTCAAAACAATTATCACATGCACAACCAAGAACAAGAAACTTCTTCGTTGTTTCAGTGAAGACAGAATTATGATTTATATACTCAGTCTCACTGCAAGTTGTAAATGTCGCAAGATTGTAACACTTGGTGCGAAAGTAGGACCGTGCGCCAACGATAGTCTACTATTACCATGGATGAGTGTAGGCTGTATAGTATACACTTGGTGCTAATACTACGGTAATTATATTGGGATATTTAAAAAAAAATAGTTTTACTAGGTACCTGGTAGGCCTACATAGTATTTTATTTATTTATTTAATGTCTATCTATTGTTGTATGTTTCGTTTCTACGATAGTATTTCTCATTTTTACCATCACTGTTGTTGAACTTATTGACTACAGATTTTGATGTTACCTATGTTTATAGTGCAACTGTAGGCCTACAGTACAATGTATGTAGTCTAAAGTTATATTTTGATACGCGATGTGCTATATAAAATGGGCATTGGTTGTATGTCCTAAATAAATTATGTGAAAATGCAAATTGTATTTAATGACAACAGTAAAATAACTGCGACAATATGTATTTTGGTTTAGGTTGGTTACGTTAGGCCTAATCGTTGTTTTGTTGGTAATTCACTATTTTCAAATTTAACTACATTTCGGCTGCCAAGATCGAAAACTAATATCAATTCAAGATTTAAGTGTTCTTGCATTACACATTTTTATGTTGTCGTTCTTTTACAGGCCGTTTCAGAAAGCGATTGTTAGAGTAATCTTTCCACATTATGCGCACGGTGTTCACTACGGGTGGGTGGCAACCCTCGGTCGATGAAACTAAGTTTATACTAATCGCAGTCTGTTTGTCCACTCAGCACGTCTTCCCAGGGACTAGACCACCCAGTTCAAACAACCCTCCGACCTGTGCTCAATGTGTTTGTCTCCCTCGAGTAATGTGGACCCAGCCCCTGTAAACAAACGTACTCGAACTCGTACAAACACTTAACGTTTACCTAATAACTCGCATTCAATTGGGTTTGTAGTTTGTACATCTCAAGTGTCACACGCAATTAATATAGCAAACAGTTTAAACGTGTTCTAGGTACAATTTAATAGTACTTACTTGAGTTGTAGTGTACATAGTACTCAAGTAGGTAAACGGGAACGTATTATTGTATTCTCGGCTGTGAGAAAATACACTAATTGGATGAGCGTAGCGAGCGAAGCGAAGATTCCATTCTACTACACTGGAGAAAAAATTCCGGGATGTTTTTTTTTTCTTTCTTTCTTTTTGTATTTTTGTCCGTTTGTCCACACGATTCCGGCTAAACCGATACTCCGATTGCGATGAAATTTTATGGAGGCCTTCGAAATCTCTGAACTTAGAACTGCCACGTTTTTGAGCGCAATCGGAAAATTATTTCTCATGAAAATCGCAATTTTACGATTTTTTTCGATTTTTAACAAAATTCTTCGATTTATAAGACCTACATGCTTTATCCGATTTTAATGATTTTTGCACAGAACCTTTATTTTATGAATTACTAGGAAAACGCTAAAGTCCCGCCGCGTTGATGGATGAGCGTTTTTTTTTTATAAGTTTTTTTTTGCGTTTTGTGCGTTTGTTTGCACTTTTCCTTTGCAAGTGCTTTTTGAATGCATTGTGGAGGTGATTGTTGTCAAGTTTCTATTGTTATTTGTTAATTGGTATTATAAACTTCAAAAAACTCATATTAAAACCTTTATTTCTGTAGATTCTGACTAATTTTTTCAACTTTTTCTTTCAAAAGGTACTACATCACCATAACCTTAATGTCCATGTGAAATCTGAACGTTGTAGCCCTACCCGTTTGGTCAGAATCGGCCCAAATGTGACGAAAATATCGCACTAAAAATTGAAAAACTAATATTAAAACCTTTATTTCTATGGATTCTAGCTAACTTTTTCAACTTTTTCTTTCAAAAGGTACTACATCACCATAATCTTAATGTCCATGTGAAATATGAACGTTCTAAGCCCCACCCGTTTGGTCAGAATCGGCCCAAATGTCACGAAAATATCGCACTAAAAATCGAAAAAAATCGTAAAAGTACGATATTCATGAGAAATATTTCTTCGATTGTACCCAAAAACAATACACCTCTAAGTTCAGAGAAAACGAAGGTCCGGTCAAATTTTCATCAAGATCGCATATGCCGTTTGCCCGGAATCGAGCGAACAAACAGACGGAAAAAAAAAAAAAAAAACACCCGAGCTAAATTTTTTGGGGGGTCAGTGAAATTGAAGTCTTCGCTTCCGCTCGCTAACGCTCATCCAATTATATATTAGTGTTTTTGAGCGCAATCGAGAAATTATTTCTTATAAAAATCGCAATTTTACGATTTTTTTAACAATTACGATTAGTTAAAAAAATTTAAATTTTTAATTAATTTAATTTAATTTAATTTAAAAAAATTCAACTTAGTTATGATTTTTCACAGAACAACAGAAAATTCGCATAACACATGGCAGCTCTCATCCAACAACGCGGCGGGACTTAAGCGTTTTCCTAGTAAATCATAAGGAGTAAACATCAAAGTAGGCGACTCCAGTTTGACATGACACTCGACACTTTCACATACACAAAGGACAGAGGTTCACAATTTAACGGAGGGGGGGGGGGCACTGGATAAGCAATGGACCCCAAATGTTGATTGATAACTTTGACCTACAATAAAATATGTTGTGTTAGTACTTCTTTCTACCATATCAAAATTTAAACAGAATTTATTATAAAAGTCTCAATAATGGGAGGGAGTGTTGAACAACAATAAAAAATGTTTTAGTCTTCCCTGATTTCAATTATAATTCACATATTAACTACAAATAGATTAATAGCCAGGGCCAGTGGTAAATTTACTTGTCACGACAGGCTAGAAACATACCCACTTACTTTGTCCTAGTTAGTTAAGAGGGGGGGGGGGGGGGGGGGGGAGTTTTTAGAGCATTCATGATTTAATATCTTTTATTTTGTTATTGTTTGCGACAGTACAAAATATCTACTATGCACTGGCAAAAACCATTATAGAATGCAAGGTTTAAGCATGAAACCTTTACATATATTAGTGTATACCCCAGGAACAAGAGTAGGCCTGCTACAATAGATTTTAAAAAAATACAGCAATGCAACAATCATATTGATAGCTGAATCAGTCAGTAGTTTTTGTAAAAAAAAAAAATGTTTGTCTATCAGAAGTGAAGTCCATAATAATTGATGATTATAAAAGTTAAGCTCATGCAATGAGCAGACTAAACAATTAACGTTTAATTAACAAGGATCACAAGCTAAATGAAGTGACAAAGCACAAAACAATATAAGACTTGGTATTTAATTGGAAGTGTTTTATTTGTAACATAAGAGTATTTTTATGTTTGCATGGAGCGGTATGTTAAATTATTTTGAAATTTTCTTTCTTACGTTTACATCACAAAACACTATAATATTACTATGATATACTTAGTATGTGTTTTTTTAAACCAAAGACTAAAGAGTCAAAAGCCCAAAACGTATATTTGACAAATAAATTTGCACATTATCTACCAAAATTTGATGCTGATTTGTTAGTTGATTTAATCTATCTATTTTTAGGTTTTACTAAATATACCAGCATTTAACACGTACATAATTTGATTTTATGCAAACCAACACATATCTAATATGCAAAAAAAAATGCAAAAATGCACTTTCATCGCCGTTCTTGATAACAATTTTAAGAAATCCTGACTAGTAATTGAGCATAAAAATATAGCAAAATGGAAAGAAGGCTTTGCTACAAGAACCACAAACACCAAAATGTACAAAAATGACATAACACCACAAATCACTGGCCAAGTAGCCACATACTGATTCACATTTATACAAGCCAACAAAAAATTAAGAAGCATTATATAGTAGATATTTATCAACTTCTGCTCTTTTTTTAAATAAAATCAAATTGTAGGCTGCACATAATATAATATACATAGTATAATAGCACATTTGGGAGTAAAATTTGACACTTTACTGTAATACATTTACAAACATAATTATGGGTTAGTATCGAGTTTCGTAAATAAATACCTTCACAGACCACAAATGGTACGCAACACTATAACATTAAACAATAGTTATTCCCAAGGATACTATTATACACTTGTGATTCCTATGCATGATCAACACTGCATACTAACAATTGCAAGCCACTATTTAAAACATTCAACACCACTGTGCAATACTAAACTGGACTCCCTGCAATGTTACCAGTTGGCAGAAACTGATAATTCTATCTGAATTTCTACTGGCAGATACATAATAATATACCTATAAAAATAGCAGACTTGTTAATAAATTCCAGTGGAAAGATAAAAAAAAATCATGTTTTACATTATTTCCAAGCATGAAAAACAAATTGGAAGCAAACTCTACATGAAAGTCTGTTTGTGTATGCCTTCATATACCACAAACAAGTGTGTTAGCGCGTATTAGTTATATTAAGTATGAGTAAGAATGCACTAACCCGATTACCTTGCTTCTTCTGCAGGTGAAGGAATATCACTGTTAGATTAATATAATATTAATATACCGGTAGGGCCTAACATCAAAATCAAAATTTGACAACTGCTCAATTACGGTATAATATAACTATGTACTGTACTGTATTGGAAATATTGACAATGGTCAATTTACAATCAAAACTTAGTACGATGGTGCATTGTATTTCAAATATGTATTGCTTACTTAATTATAATACTAAATAGGGTTGCCGCCAATTATCGAATACTAATCGATTAGTAAATAATATATCGATTAATATTATTGACATTGTATTTCTAATAGTTTTTTTAATCTACCTACTTCTCCCTTACAAAAGATCTAAAAATATAAATGTTATTCTGAAGGGTGAAGTACAATGCACATCAACATTTCAAAGAGAAGGCCAACATAATTGTCAGCATACATGGAGACAAAGAACACTTCCAGTCCCGTTTCAAGTGCAGAACAGAGTTGTGCAAGAGTGAGGATATCAAGTATAGTGATTTTGTGTATTTTTTCAGCTTTGCTTAATCCATATTCCATACCATTATTAATATAAAGAAGATTTATATTTTGGTTTTCAAAAGTAGCATCAAACGGCAACCCTAATACTAAGAGGCAATAATTGTCAGTATTAGTTATTGGCTGATTGTAATTAAAATAAAAATGTCCCTTAACCAACACAATTGGAATTTGCACGCAAAGCTTTTGGCAGGTCACGCCTCCGTAGTACCAGCCCTAGTGGCTATGAATCATCAACAAAGTAGGCTGTGACTGAATGACTCACTCCGCGTAGTTCTTTTGGCAGCGTGGATCATCTAGACTGGGCTTGTACTACAGTGGCGCTACGAGTGTGAGAAAGTGGCAATGCAAAAACCAATTGAATTCATTGACAACTTGTAACAACTTAGCAACAACAGTTGTCATGTTAGATATGAAGAAGGGCCAACTTTATTAGTGTAAACAATAAATAAAAACTGGAAGCTCACTCATAATCCTCAATTAATTTCTATACAGCAGCTATAATGTTGCACAAATTGTTAAATAATATCATGTTTTATAGCTACAAAATAATAACCTAGCTAAAACCAACAGAAGTCTACATGGTAGCACAAAATAATGATTGTACGTCTGCCCAAGCAGATATCGATAAACGGCAATGCACGTTATATGTTAATAATTACTCCGGGTCGTATTGGATTAGCAAACAATAGGTGGTCTCAGTTTAGGTGGCACTTGCCGAGGGATTGTAGCACTGTAGCCCACGCACTATGGCAACCCGATCGGAAATAGTAAATAAAATAATGGTCTCTAAAACGGTTTTCAAAGAAGAACACGACTACTTTAAAACCAACCCTTGCCCAATGCATCCCAAGAATTGAGTATACGAAGCTTGCGAATAAAATGATGGCATTTGATCCTCTTAAACATTGACCTCAGAACTGCAAAATTGGCATGATAAGTGTGGGAATTTGAAGAACATGATGACCAACAAGGCAAAAAAAGAACTTTTGTGATGGCAATTCTTAAAATCACTATTTTGTTAAAATACTACCTCTGTGGGATTCAGTACGTACTTTATTCATAACTTACAAAATGTTAATTTGTGATAACATATTTCAGTATCAGTATCACAGTAACATGACAAAATATGGTAATGTCAGTTGTGTGTAAATTGCCAAAAGTGGGGTGCATGTTCTCGCTTGACGAGCGCCAGGTTATCCAAGACCAATAGGTATAAGGGTTCCTTGTCACAAAGAAACACAGTAGAGACGTAGTACATAGATAAACAAGTGTTTACAACTCTCTCCTGCATTGATACAGTTGATTCTGATATCATTAAACAGGAATACATTAATGGAAACTATCTCCTGTAACAAAGTATTGTTCACACGAAAATGTGAACAGTATTCTCACCCAGCAAATATCTGTAAACTGTAATATAGTTGTTCACGATTCAATGGTACGTGAAACATAAAATGTTAACTATGGCAATGAGGTGCATTGTTGCTGACCAACTGTAAATGAGTTAGATCAGTAAATAACATACTGTATACGTAATTATAAATCCTGAGATGAATAAGTCTATCTATGGACGATCCAAAAGTCTCTTACTGATGTCATAAAAATAGTAGCATTACAATAGCACAGACCAGTTAGGCAAAACAGAACTTGAGCCAGCATGAGTTACTGTAATACACTTGAATCTCGAGCTCAATCACGGCATCTGGTACAAAACTCATTGTGGTGTTTTATATAGAATGACGGTAATGTCACTCACTATGCACGTGTGTTGACACTATGCTCGTGTGTTGACGTCTCCAACAGTCATAGAAGCCCATAATTGAATATAACACGTTGAATTCTTTTTCTTCCATAATGTTTGGCACCCGATGCTGTCAATTTTGAAAATCGTTATTACCTGTAGGTCCGAATGTAGTTAAAAATGTAGACTGGAAAAATATGCTGGCCATCGTTAGTTGTATACAGGATACTAAATCTGACCATTGTAAAGCAATTTATTTTATTATGTAAGAGACTTTGCCAAAGCTATGGTATGAAATTATTAGGCAAGATATCCGGTATCTGTATTTAATATTTATGCTATTGTAGAAAACAAAAACATTATCATGTGGAATATTGTAATTCCATAAACTGCTCTGGGATATGTTACTTGAAAAATATATCCTTGTAGAAAATAAACAATTGTATAAAAACTCTGTAACATACAATATTCAAAACTCTCCATAAAGCACGGTATAGGACACTGCAGCCCTACATCTAGTACACATTATTCACCTAAAGTATGTATGAATGATATAGATATAGTATGTACATTATATACCCATATACACAGTATAAAACAATGCTCAGTTATAAGTTATCTTCTTGTTGGTTTAATTTTCCACATACTATCTCTGTAGTAACATAGGGACTGAACAATCAAGTGCTCACAAAAAATGTGCAAAGTAAGACAAAACATAACAATTCACCTTTCATGTTACCTAATAGTACAAAGACTAGTAATCAACCATTGATAGAGTGGTCCCAATGAAAGAATGCAGATGGCTCAAAATTGTTTTCCCATCATAACAACTTTGTCAACTCTATTCACGCTAGCTCAGCGTGGATCTAGCACATGGAGGTACTCTTGTGATCTAGCACAGATAACTTTTGCTTGCGTTGGTAAAATATATTTCTCTTTCATTCACAAAGGCGACATTCCATTTACCACGCAATCATACAACCCCCACCACTACAAAGCATCTGCATTCTTTCATTGGAGCAAGTATATACCGGTACGTATGGAAAAATTGGTGGATTGGTAATCGATTTTGGTATTAGCATCCTCATAATGTGGAGAATCCATACTAAAACTGAGCTATAATAATAACGAACACATGGCCATGTGCAACTTTTGAGATATAGTACATGTTCAGTTAACATAAGAAACACTTCAATGAGTCTTTTAAGTTTTTAACAGTAGGCCTACACCCAACAAGATTAAACACAACAAAGTATTAGAAGAGTTTGCAATGTAGGCTAATATCTAAAACCATTTTGCATCCCACTCAAGAGATTGCCGGATTAGTATATTGTCAACGTAATAAAACTACCGGCACAAGTTTACAATTGGGGTAGACTACTGAATAAGGACTATGTGAATTGACTAAAAATGGAATGCAGTGCTGTTTTGCAAGGAAAATCTTAGCTTAGCACTGACTAAATGACAACAATATATAATATGAGGGATATGACATACAGTAGGCCTACTTATATGCTTTAGTTAATGTATCCCGTACAAAATCAGTTATGTATTTCCTATTTAGCCTAACTGAGTAGGTAGAATATAAATAAACAAATGCATATATATTAGTAGGGGATGGGTCTTAGTGATGCAAGATAAACTTAGATTACCACCAAACAGGAACAGGTAGAAGTGCTAAATAACAAACTATTTAAATTAAATATGACATTGGGTAGTAAAATATGGATTCCGTTCCAGCTCCTCTCGCTGAATCCGTCAAAGTAAAAATGGCGCAATTTTGTATCTAGTCTAACTAGCAATGCTCTAGTATAGCAATAAAAGAAACAAACTTTTGAAAACAATGCCATAAGAAAAGGTACTCTAATGAAAAATGGTGATAAAATTCGTGATTTTTTTAAATGTCCATTTCATTGTCTAAAAGTAAAATGTAATATTGTTGACAAATTACATCATTTAGAGATGGAAAAACCACATTTTGACAACACGAAAAAATAAACGAAAAGGTATGAAACTCATCAAAACGCGAATTAACTACGAAATTTAACCTTTTAGTGTGCAAAATGTAGGGGGAAGGTGGAGGTGCCGGTCCAAAATTTACGCTAATTTTGATAGAGGTGCTGGTGCCGAACATTACTCGTACGGAAGGTGGTAAAGTAAACACACGACAACGCAACAGCGTTCCGTGACGTCACGGGGCTTCACGGAAATAGACCGCCAAAATAACGGCGCGTATCATGGACTTCGCGGAAATAATCCACCAATCTTTATTTTTTGTTGGGAATCGATTCTGAATCGATTTTTGGGGTCACAATGATTGATTCTAACTTCTTAAATTAAATAAATAAATCGATGTCATCCATACTAAGGGGGCTCCGTTTTTTTTCCTTTTTACAATTTTTGTGAAATTGCAAAAAACGCAAAATTTGTGTTTTTTGAAACAAAATTTGGTTTTTATATATGTATCACCATTTCTCATTACCTCTAGCCATAAGTAGTCTAGGCCTAGGAAATCAACAAACTAAATCACTGCCAATTTAAAGAATACAAAAATCGAGTCCCTGGAAACTGCCCAACCGTTCAATGAGTGAGTCACAAATTTGAACTGTTTTATAATTTCCATTGCCAATTGCCATGAATCTGTCATTCTTATAAATTTGCAATGTGTGAGTGTGTTCATGTTGTTTCCTTTTGCAAAAAAAAATTAAAAAAATGAAAAAACAATACCCAAAGATCCTAGTACCCTTATTATGGATACATAGAGGTAATGTTCAGATTTGGATAAAATGAGTAGGCCTACTTGATGTCATCCACAATTAAAACGTAAAATAAACCTCATGTATCTACTACGTATGTTTATACTAGTACATAATATGATATATATGTGATATTTGTTCAAAGTTTTATTGCATTCAAGTCAGGCATGCTATAGTAGTGAGTAAAGCAACGCAACCGCAAGTTAAATTGATGCGCACAAAGGATTTCACTTTTCAAACATATAAAACTTTGCTATAAGGCGGAGCAAAATGTATGTCACAAAAAACTTCTCAGAACTTAAGATATATGGCACTTATTAACAATGTTAGCACTGTGTGTCCTCATAAGAAATGGCAGAAGAACTGGTAATGACCAAACAACCATCACTAAGCCTGCGCATGCCTTCAGCATATATCATCACGGATCAATTATGGGTAGATGACACTTGCCGTTAGCTTTTTAGACTGTCAGTCAACTCAAAAGGTGTCAAAATTATCACAGACTTGAAATGGAGCAGTATGAGTAATATTAGTTTCTTAGATTAAATCAACTTGTTGTCATTAGTTCGAGAGCAGCAAACCAGAGTGGAAATAAAGAAGGGCTATGCCTATGACTAAACAGCAAATTTAAACATGACATGTCAAAGAATCACAAAAAATAAAAATGATACAAAAACAACAGCAACAAAATGTGCATTGGCATTAATTTACACCCAAAATAGGACTACCAAAGTATACCCAAATGGCTTTTGTATACGCATTATGCCTAATTCACTGAGCGATACTGTTTAAGGTATTGAATGTTTTGTATTATTCTATCAAACAAAATGAAGCATAAAACAGTTGTTTTTTTAGATTGGAATAAATTGCGAGATATTAATCAATAACCATTTATCGAAATTCATCATCAATCATTATTATCATTGAATCTACCTACTATGCAGATAGTGGCAAAAATTAACAATAATACCTAGGCATATCTTATGTTATCAGCAAGGCTAATTTGTATTATGAATTTATTGAATTGTATCCTATTATTTCATTTAATTTAGCATAGTACTGTATTTATAATTTTGTTTGAAAACATTTTTCAGTTGATATCATATTAATTCAAAATTCAAAGTAACTTGATGACATAATTTCAAAATAAAAATATGAGAAAAATTCATACACCAGTTTTTGAAGGTGGGGGGAAAAAATGCTACAGAATGCTATAAAATGACACTTGAAAATGCTATGTAGGCCTACACTTAACTCTTACGATATTCAGGAGAAATATTTCTTCAATTGTACCCAAAAACGTGGCAGGTCAAAGTTCAGAGATTTTGAAGGTCACCTCTAAATTTCATCAAGATCGCATCAGACGTTTGCCTGGCAGAGAGCGATCAGACATAATACAAAATAGCTTTTTTCAGGGTAGGCCTACTACCCTATAGCGAAATTGAAGTCTTTGCTGCGCGCATCCACCAGCCTCCGTTCGAACGTTATGGCGAGACATACAAAAAAAAAAAAAAAAAAGACCAAAAAAAAACAAAACCAGTGACTAATTTTTCCGGCAGAGTCAAATGGAATTGCTCGCTTAACAAATACGTAATAAAACATGAGACTGCATTCCGGGCGGAAGGACATTTAAAACAAGCTATCGGCAGCTGTTGCGTCATCCTGTTGATTAACGCTATGGTTTAAGTTTAAGGTAATGTAAAGCGATCTCAAAGGATGCCTTTCGTGTGAGTTTGAGGATCGGCGCCTCAAGGACATCATCTGGATCGTTCCCTGTCGGGCGTAATGCGATACCCTGGCAACTGAAACGGTCATCAAGACTGGATCGTGTCATGTGTTGACCTTGGTTATCTCTCTCGCACGCGCTCTTGTACTACACTCTTTCTCTACTGCTGGGTACTCGCAACTCTCCCTGCCCACCGCTAGGCCTACAATGTATGTGCAGACATTTAAAAAAGCGCGGCACGGCGTCTGAATGCAGCTCGGATAATGTGGGTGATCGGATAATCGGTGATCGGATAATAGAGGTCTTTCTGTACTACACATTTTCACATGCCGAACGGCTAGATAGGACTAAGGTGGATGCCGCACAATCATGTTAGCACCTGACAACAAGACTATAGGAGACTAGTAGGTAGTATGACTGAAGATTGTTCAATAAAAAAATAAAAATAAGTCAACCTATCAATGAAATAATGTTTCCACAGGTATATAACAAATTTAAATCGAAAATAACATTTATAAAACAAATAGGTAAGTAGACCTAGAATATATAGGGTAGTAACTTGTGTAAGCCTAAGACTACTCTTAGTATACCGTACCACTTGCACACCTAGATTCAATATCTAACACATGCGAACAGACAGTCGTATGTTCCCAACAGACAACCATACATAGCAATCAGTCATTAGCTCTAATAGCATAATAGATACTACCAAAGTAGATAAAGAAGTTTCCCCATTGGGAATGTCCTCCAACTCCCTATCCTGCCTTGGGTTAAATAAAAAGTCAGTTTTTGGTGTTTGGACTCTAACGTTCCTCGCGACTGTGTGATTGTTGATGGAACTACTTCAATAAAACTATGTCACTGTCTACTAAAAGTTAACTGTTGTTGACGACGAATGCCGTGAAACGTCAAAATATTAAGTACGATCGAATGTGGGTGAATGTTTTGGCATAAAGCAAACTCTCTTTATTGATGAGGATATTTCTGATGTAGCAGACGTAAGCCTAGGGCCTAGGCCGACAATCAGGATTGTTCAAGAATCAAGATGCCAAGGGTGTACTTACATCTGAAAACTGTATTGTGGCCTTGGACCTAGGCTACACTTACATCCGCAAAGCTTAAATAAGGCATATCTCAAATTATTTCACACAAAAATGTCAGTGATGCCTGCGTGATAGTTTTAAATGATAACAAAACAATAGTAAATCGTTTTATGAGGCTATAGCC
The DNA here is from genome assembly GCA_024449915.1 of Sweltsa coloradensis. Lineage (NCBI taxonomy): Eukaryota > Metazoa > Arthropoda > Insecta > Plecoptera > Chloroperlidae > Sweltsa > Sweltsa coloradensis. Next base: position 97,268 of record JAMZAV010001166.1, read on the forward strand.
CTGGCCTTGTATGATTGAAATAAAATTAAAGTTTGACTTATTGTCTGTCATTTGTTAACTGCAGCGTCACTGCACATCAATAATCTATTGACTGTATTTAGTGTGCAGTGCTTTTAGTAGTTTCACATTAATTTTAAGACATCCACAGTGCGCAGAGCGTTAAGTCCGTTTTGACTCGGGAGTTGGAGGACCTCCCCAACAGAGAAACTTCTTTACCGACTGGTATTACTACTTGGTAATTATTATTAGTAGCATATAAAACATACAAAGTAATAAAGGATGAGTGGTTAACACTCTGGAATTTTGGTGCTGCCTCCTACTCCTGCATAAGACTGGAAATACAGTATAGTTAGTTCAAACTTTGTATTTCTGAAGTGGATATACCTAGTATTCTATTACCTACCTAGGCCTAGGGTAAATTGATTTAAATCAAGTACTGGTACTTGACAGCCTCCCATAATTTAATTCTTGCCACGACAACGAGCCACTTTCACTCATATTTTCTGTAATCGTTTCGGAAACATTGATCATAATTAACTGATTGCTGGCACTGAAGAAACTAGACAAAATAAATCAAATTAAAAAACTTGAATGGTATTGGAGATTATTAGATTGTGTGTATATTTATTTAATAGTAAAGTAATAACCTAGTTGTTACTTTCTGAGGGTTCAGGCTCTTTAATACTATGTTTTGGTGATGTTTGGTCATTAGCATGAATCTCTGGATCTAAGTAGTCTGCAACATCAACACTTTTGCTAAGTGATAAAGAAGAAAGAAATGATTGGTTTTTGTCATTATTTGTATTGTCATATGTTGTCAAACCATCACTATTAGGAGGATGGCCATGTCCTACTTGCTGAGGTATAAATGCTGATCGGAAATCACTGTTTGCCTGGGGAGGGGAACTGCTAAAAGAATTGTCTCTGTTTTTCATGCCAGGCTTTTCAGAAATTGTTTGGGGAGTTTCTCCGTCTTCTTTAGACATTTGTGAAGCAGTAAAGGAAGGCATTTCCAGGGCATTTCCCATTTGAGAGGGATACGGTCTCTCTCCATTATTTGCTAAGTTATGGTAAGATGTATGAAAGTATTCAGGATTATAATCCTTCATTTTGGACAGAGAGTTGTGAAGGTTGACCTTGTCATCGGTCGGATGGGAGTTCGACGTTAATGGGCCGAGAAATACTTGGGGTGGGGGGAAAAAGTCTGGGGAGCCTTGCGTGGGCAGCACAATGTTCTGCTTATTGACGGGGTTTGTGCACTGAAGTTCGTGGAAACTCATGAGGTGGCGCTTGAGGTAGAGCTTGGTCTTGAAGGGTTTGCTACAGAGTGGGCAGGCGACCGTCTGCGGATTGTGAATGAGCCGCACATGTTGGCGAAGATTGGAAAGATTCGAGTACATACGGTTGCAGATGGGGCAAGGCCTCGGGTCCAACGAGTGCAGTTTCTGGTGGTACGCTGCAAACACACACAAAACAGACTCAATAAAGAGTCAAACTATTTTTTTTAAATGAGTAATACGTGTTAAAAGACTTTGATGTGTGCAAATTTGCCAACTAGAACAAACGTGTCAAATTTGAAAATTAGAAAAAGGAGACTCTATTAACACAATATTTTAACCATGGAGCAACTAAGATTAAAGTAGATAAGGTAACAAGGTAGGTAACATTGGCATTTTGTGCAAAGCATTGAAATGTCAATATTGTCAATATGTTAATTGTTAACCGACCGACCGATTATTCTTCGATTTTATAGGGCTAGGGCCTACATTATAGTACCGTAGTAGAGTTCTCCGTAATTTATACCATAAAATGATAAAATTTAAGGCAAGATTTTAGCTTACTCAGTTGAGGGATCTCACAGTTGAGACTTTTGAACTTATCACAAAGATACAACAGAGTGTGATGACTGATGATTGGAAGTGATTAGGAAAACAGAAGGAAGCATACCATCGGAAACTGCACTGATCGCTGAACCCTTGTTCGGTAGAATACAAATAAACTGACCTTGAGCTGCGTCATGAGATGCCTCCCCAGAAAAAGCTTGTCCAGACGGCCCAGCAAACATATCAAGACTCCCATGTAATGCAGAGAACGGGTTGTCTATAGAGTTGTCGAGTCCAAAGAATCCTCCTCCTTTACTTTCACCATCGCTGCTATAATCAGGGGCTTCCATCTTAGGCTAAACAGAGAGAAAGGAAACATTCTAGAATAACTAGGAAAACGCTCAAGTCCCGCCGCGTTGTTGGATGAGCGTAATTGGTGCATTGAGCTGCCATGTGTTATGCGGATTTTCTGTTGTTCTGTGAAAAAATCATTACTAAGTTGAAGATTTTTTTTAAAATTAAATTAAATTCAATAAAAAATTAAGTTAAATTTTTTTATTTTTTTAATTAATCGTAATTTTTAAAAAGGAAAAAATCGTAATATTGCGATTATCACGAGTAATAATTTTTTGATTGCGCTCAAATTTCACACGAATATATAAATTCATGAAATTAAGGTTCTGTGAATAAATCATTACAATAGGATAAAGCATGTAGGTGTTATAAGTCGAAGAAATGTTTCAAAAATCGAAAAAAATCGTAAAATTGCGATTTTCACAAGAAGTAATTTTTTGAAGACGCTCAAATTTTACCCGAATATATCAATTCATAAAATTAAGGTTCTGTAAAAAAATCATTACAATCGAACAAAGCATGTAGGTGTTATAAGTCGAAGAAATGTTTTAAAAATCGAAAAAAATCGTAAAATTGCGATTTTCATTAGAAATAATTTTCCGATTGCGCTCAATAACGTGGCAGTTCTAAGTTCAGAGATTTCAAAGGCCTCCATAAAATTTCATCGCAATCGGAGTATCGATTTAGCCGGAATCGTGTTAACAGACAGACAGACAAAAAAAAAGAATTAAAAAAAAACATTCCGGATTTTTTTCTCCAGTGTAGTGAAATGGAATCTTCGCTTCGCTCGCTACGCTCATCCAATCACTATTCATTAGTCTACCTATTGATTTCAAAAACAGGACCGACTATCATCCAATAATGATTCAAATAAACATCACTTACAGTGCCTACAGCAAGGGTAGAAAATCAGCGCTTACCCGGAAAAGTAAAAATATCTCGCTGGGCCATAAATTACCAACAACTAGAAAGTACTATTTTTACTTTTACACTTAGTTTGGAAAAGGCCAACCGGGTAGTTTAGTATAGATTGGAGAAGGGTTGACAGGTTGGGAAAACATAGAGAACATAAAGCCCAGCCTGAAGGGCTGGGGGCAACAAAACTTTTCACCTGCTGATGACAACTGGAGCTAACAAACAAACAACTTTTAATTATAGCTGCAATCTATACTATTTTTAGTTTTAATTTAACAAACTTACTGTGAGGTTAGGCCTAGCCTAGGCCTAGTTGGGAAGAGTGATATAGGCCTATCCTCATGCTCATGCTTCTTTCAGTTTACAGAGTTTCCACACTAAACTTGATCTTTTAGACTTTCCTTCCATATTGATTTGAAAATAAATTTACGTAAATGTAGGTACATAGTAGATTTAATTCAAATCAACAAGTGGTGTCGCATGTCGCGATGTTTTGTTCACAACACAAGTGTACAAAACGCGCTCAAAAATAATCTGTAAAATCCAATTACATTTACATCTCGTTCGCTTGGGAGTTTTTTTCCCCTTACCGTTCCGTCCCGCTCCGATGCTCTGCTCAGATGGCAGAGCGCTCTGCTACGCACTCTATCTTAAAGCTTCTTAGGGCCGGTATTACAATGTCCCGATAGTGTTCCCTCTAAAGTTTATCTTCTAGATAGCTCTATTTGGTGTATTATGAGTGGCCGATAGCACTAACCGCCAGATAAAATTTAGTTAGCGGGAGGATTTTTTATCTCCTGGTTTAGGTGGCAGATAGCTACTGTCGGGTGGATCATAACCACACTTTTAATTTCAAAATGGATTCCAATCATTTTGACAGTAGCAGTAGTAGCTCTGATGATTGATTATGTGATTCTTGACACGGTCAAATTACATGAATAAATTATTCTAACCCTAAATGAGTATTTCTAGATAGAAAACAGCAAACTTTTACTAAATTATGCTTTAGGTAAACTGCAACTTATGTAGTGGTAAAAACACAACAATATCATTGCTCACTTTGGAGTAGGGGTTAGCAAGAAGTCTTTTTGAGTGAAAGGTCGCGGGTTCAAACCTCATTCGATTTTTATAAACTTTTTTGCAATTTTTTACCTAATATTTCACGTTTGCTGACCACTTTACTGTATGTTGGTACAGAAATTTTAGTTAAAATGTTTATTTTCTGATACAAAACATTCTATTTGAGTTCATTGCTAGCAGGTTGGAGTCCATATCACACCCATTCCTCTCAAAATAAAAGGCACAATAGGGTTTAAAAATTAATATGTTTCAACGATCTGAAATATTTGTTTAGGCCTCCGACCAGTCCATACACAACCCCTCGCCTACTCTTAAGTAGGCTATGACCTGGGATAAAAGGCTGTCTTGAACTTGGGGAGATGTGAATTGAAAGGCGAAATAACAATAATTGCAAATTACCGGCGGTGGTGGCTCTGCGTGTAGCTGTGTCAGGAGGTCACGGGTCCGAATCCCACGATTGTCAATCCTGACTGAAAGTTTTCTTGACATTCGTTTTCCAATTTCTCTAAACCCGTATAACCTATCATATCTGAATAGTGTCGCACCGGGTAACAACGATGTGGGACCCTAAAAACGGCCTACATTACAACAAATTTATTTTTAAAATGTAACTGAACATGGTGCAGATTTAGTTGCTAAATAGTAGCAGCAGCAAGCAATACTTTTGTACTATATGCTCATTGTATAATTACAAAAAAATATTAGGCCAACTTTGATGTTTTTTATTATTGAATAATATTTGATATCGTGTGTGTAGGTTTGTGACAACCTTCTACAGAGTACGTTGTAATTGCACCAAAACTTTTCAAATTACCCGCCATTGGTAACAACACGAGATCACTGCTGTGAAACATTATAAAATACATCTAGGAGACAGTGAAATCAACAACAAAGGTGTACCAACTCCCCGCTTACTATCGGGAGGTATTTAGCGGCAAGTTGTTCCTCATAATACGTCTTCATAGTTTATCTGGAAGATAGCACTATCCCCCAGATAGCTAACCGTTACTTTTAGAGGGACATTATAATACCGGCCCTAACTGCACTAAATACGACGCGTCGATAAGGAAGTTGTACTGTAGGCGGTCGTTTGAAAACTGCGGGAATTTTTAAATCATAGCATCGGCATATTATGACATATTATGCATATGGCATATATTATGTATCGGCATCGGCGATTCTGGCGATTCTCTGAATTTCGCCGATTCCTCGGCATCGGCATTGGTGCATCCCTATTGTAAACAATTTTGCCATAAACTAAATGAAGTCCTATAGGTCTACCGACACCACAAAAGCCCTGGCGAAAACAAACGAGTCAAGTCGACTGGAATGCAGGTGATTCAGCATGCACGCATGTACCACGGGTTATCGCTAGATACGAGAAGAGGTGGGCGGCGGCGAGGTGATATTAATCCCCGACCATAAGTCATAACCTCTTCTTCTTCTTTTCATATGCCCGCATTTTTGGCTTACTGGGCCATCATGCATTTCCTGGTTTTCCAGTAGACAGGTTTCTTTTTCCTTATAGTTCATGCCGAGCGGAAGGGCATCAATTTCGTCTTTAAGACTTGAACATCTCATCAGATGCTCTCTGTTATGTTCTTCCTTCCCACATAGACCGCAGGTACTGCTATCAGTGATTCCTATCCGATGTAGGTGCTTTGCAAGCAGATCATGTCCTGTTTGAAGTCTAAACTGTGCAGTACCTAGCAGTCCGTCTATTTTCATGATGTTTGACCTTTCCAGTAGTTATATTTTTTTTTGCCATGCTTTTCCTTTCCCTTTATCAATCCACTCTTTTTGCACTCTCCTCTTGGTTGCTGTGCTAAGATGTGCCTTTACCGATGAATGTGACAGATTCTTGACTACTTGGGGCATTTTGCTGCCTCTCTTTGCCAGGTAATCTGCCTTCTCATTACCATACACTTCACAATGTGCTGGAATCCATTGCATAACCTTATTAGGGAGATGTGTTCCTCACGGCTGCCGGCGAGAACTGAGCCATACGGCATCCATATTTAGTTTACGACACACACCTAAAACAGATAATGAACTTGGCCCGGAGGCGCGCGCATATAATGGCGCGGGCCACAGTGGTCTTGGTACATCTTATTTACTATTTAGCCTACATGGCAATCTTGTCCCCAGTGGCTTGAAATTATCCCCAGACCCTACTTATTCCACACAAGTGATGCAACCTTGTTGCAGGTGCTAGCCCCTGCCACCTGTTTTCTAAGGTTTGATTTGATTTGTTCATCCCCTGATTGTTCCACCTCCACCAGGAGGAGGAGCCGGGTAGGACCTTAAAAACTTTTGCATGCAAATGTAGGTCTCACCCCAGTTTTTTGCCTTTCAATTTTCAATTCTATGTGCGACCTACAATCAAGAAAATACGGTAGGCCTATTCATATTTGATAGGTAGTGCCTATAATATACTAGGCCTATATGCCTAGGCCTAAAGTGAAGGATTACAGTGAAGCTGCATAGCACTGCAATTAAATACTGATTTAGTGATTACCTAAATACTTTTGAAACTACTACGTTTTTTCCACATGTAGCATTTGAAAAACAACATTCATGCAGGCTCTCTCTATTTTGATGGCGCTGAATACGACTTCTCACAGGACAGCTAAAAGCCGCAATAAATTACTGACGGGGATGGCTCACTGGCATGATTTAAAAAATATATAGCACAGAGCCTACCGGTAGTGTAGGCATAAACTAATATTTAGATTAATTGGAAATAAATTTAATTTAGGCAGAATTATTACATGCCTCAAATAAATCCGGAGAGTCATCCTTGTAGCTTGATTCTATTTGTTGAGCCGTGTCTGGTGGAATGGGTTGACTGAGGGGTGGTGGTGGTGGTGGTAGTGTGGGTGGGGGTGTGCTTTCTTCCTCTTGTTCCTTAGCTCGCTTGGCTGGAGGTGGAGACGAAGAAGGACTTTGGCTCAGCATGTCCTCATCGTCATCCTCTTCCGGTGACGATGTGTTGTGCTGTGAACTTTCTTGTGGCGAAGAAGACCGAGGTCGTGCTACTGAGGTAGTTGTTAGAGATGAATCTGTTGCCAACTGCGGAGAATACAACATGGTATCACTAAACACAGTAGGCCTACCTGTGTGTTTTTGATACTGATGCTACTTTCATATCAGTAAGTTCATCATAGAAAATTATATGAAATACCATATTGTCCTGAATATAAGCATACCCTTTTTTTCTAGGGCTGGGCAAAAAATCAATATTTTGATATAATATCGACAATTGGAAATATTTTCGATATCGATATTTGATTTCATAGGTAGGATTTCGTAGGTTGTCTAAATTAAATTAACCTGGCTAGTGCATTTGGTGGAGGTGCCGGGTCATAAAACGCGATTGTGAGATCGTAAAAATCATTAAATAGGTTTATGGTGACCTTATCAACCCTATTTGGCCACAAATTATAAAAAAATAAACCCATTCAAACAAACAATTACAATTTGATGCATCAATAATTGAAAGATATGTCATAGCCCAGCCCTCCTATTTTCATTATTTAAAGTCTCGAAGTCCCTTACCAGCTAATATTTGCAAATGCTTTTGCATGTTTTTTTAATATCTCAACAAGAAAAGTTAGGGGCTCAGCTTATATTCAGGTTCGGCCTATATTCGGCACAATACGGTATGCAATTTTTAAAAAATTGTTGAATTTATTTCCCCAAATTAAAATAAAGGGCTGTTGTAGGCCTACTCAGATAAACTTAAATGAATGAATGATGAATAAACTTGAATGTGACTGAATTCTGGGCATGGGAGTTTATTTCTGATTATAAACACATCCGTGCACATTGAAATTTAACATAGGCCTATTACATTTTTCAGTGCACCTAGACTAGGACTAAGAGAATCCATTGCCTGAACATGTTCAAATGATTATTTAGGCCTAATGTTTAACCTTGTAGTACAGGGACATCCCTCCCACAATAGCCTACAGGCTACACCACTCAAAGCTGAGACAGCTAGAACTATTTATTTTTGCAATGTTGACCCCTCACACGGCGTGCTCGGGTAGATCTAGGGTAATGAGATACACCCCTAATGATAATTACCGTACCCCCAGAGTTTTAATTTTACAGTACGTATGGTCGAAAATCTAGATCCACATCACTAATTACAAGCCTGTTGCCTAGGCCTATAGCATTTAGAAACAAAACAATTGTACCCGGTAGGCCTACCCTATTTTTCATTATGCCAAAATTGTGTTGCCTAGGCTAGGCCTACCATTCATATTTTAGAATAGCAGGTCTTATTTTATTTTTCCTTTTCCTAACTCAAATTTAAGACTAGGTATGCCTAGGCTACCTACTTTATTTAATTATGTAGGCCCTACACAGTAAACAAAATATTTGGCATTTGCAAAGTTCACCAGACCTTGGGATCCTGTTTGTGTCTCTGAGGTGCCTCCGTCAGTCCGCGAATCTGCAGGGACTCTGCGGTACGTAGGAACGAAGAGAGGTGCGCTTGAGCAACGTTCACTTCACCAGCATACATGAACTCGACCAACGATTGTAAGTGTTGAAATTCCACATCTCTCATGAAAAGGATTGGATGTGTACAGGGGTTGCTCTGAAAGAGAAAATCTACAGTTAATGACAAGAATCTCAACTAACAGTTAAGCTGGTTAATTGTTGAAAGAAAAATAGAACCTGACAGTCATCAGGCTAGGAAAGCTGAAGGCCTAGTACCGGTACGCATGCATAGGCCCTATCCCCTATGCCTCTAACTACTTTATAACTTATAGGCTATATATTTATTAGCATCCGTTTGATCTATGTAATACATTGATATAGGATTTGTTATTTGCTTAACCCATAAAAATACAAATAATAATAATACAGCTAAAATACATTCACATTAAAGCAGACCATTTAGATTGGTATGTAAAAAGGTAAGTATAGGTATAAATATAAATACAATAGGTACTGGTACTATAGAACGTAGTGAGGTCAGTGTTATTATCATCATGATAAAATTACCCAATTGAATAATAACAAAGTACATGCTTCATTGATATAATAACCAGATCACCCCAAGGTAATCCACAATAGATCATATTATCATAACATCCAAGTACATATTCTTCTACTGTGTAGAAACTAGAAAGTACCCTGTAGTAAGTACATTTGACTTCATGTAATTGTATCATCTTGTTAGTCATTTATAGTTTATCAATTGTTTGTTGCACATTTTTAATAGGCTGCCCATTACCTCGAGAATTTTCTGCTCTTTCTTGTTATCATTATCATTATCATTCTTTATTTAGCAAATAAAGCTATTTAAATACAACACATTACATTATACAAAAATATTAATTTTCAATACCAAATTTACAAATAAACAATTTGATAAATTGACATAATTTAACAAATTTCAGCAAATTCACCAAAGTAACAAATTAACAAAATACCAAATTTAATAAATGAAATTTATTAAATTATTTGAAATGAAATAAACATTTTTTGTATAAAACATACCGTATTGTCCTGAATATAAGCCTACCCTTTTTTCATTATTTTAAGTCTCAAAAGTTCCTTACCAGCTTATGCATGCTTATTAAGTTATTATGCATATTATATTTTTTATATATGTCAACAAGAAAAGTTAGGGGGTCGGCTTATATTCAGATTCGGCCTATATTCAGCACAATACGGTAATTTTCTTTTGTTACTTTTAAAACTTTGTTCTCAATTACCCTAAAGAAAATGCATAAGCCTACCTATTCAGTTTTAAAAGTATCAAAAAAATTATATGTTTTACACAAAAAATATTTATTTCACAAGAGCAGAAAATTCTGGAGGTAGGGCCTAATGCCATATCTTAAAAATGTGTAACAATTGATTAATGACCTGAAAAAAATATATAACCATGAATGTGTTTTGACTTTTGAGTGTAGAATGGACGACACTCAGTCTTCTCTTAACCCCATTATATAATATAGGCTAGCCTAGTATGTATAATCGGCACTTGTTCATTAACGGGACCCCACTCAATTTTTTGTTAATTGCTCCCCCCCATCGTCGTTTTTTTTACTTATTTCTGTTTACAATAAATAATTACAACTTGCGAGAAGTTGAATATAACTCTGACAGTGAACTTGACTCACACGTTCAACGTTACTCAGGCGAGTATAATCCATTGGAATGCGTAGGCCTACATGAGAGCAGTCGTCGCCGTGCAGCTGACATTGACGTTCACGGATACCAAATGAACCTTCAAAACCTTTAACGTCGCTATTTTAAACGAAAGTACTTTTCCATTGACAGTCCTTTATATTTAAAATAGCGACGTTAAAGGTTTTGTAGGTGGAATATGTTGGCCTAGGCCGTGTCACTCCTGGCGCAAAGTATGTAGCCGGAAAGGATGTTTTCGAGGCTTTGTTTGAAATAATTGTGTTTTCCTGACCTCCTGAAACTCAGATGTATATATATATATATATATATATATATATATATATATATAATGTAGTAGTTTTGATTGTCTAATGTTATGTTTTTACTGAATTTTTACATTTTTTGGAGGGGGTCCCGTTAATGAACAAGTAGGCCTACCGTATAATCTTTTAATTTAATCTTTAAAAAACCGGTCTATAGGAATCATGATACCCAATATTCCCAAGAATACGTATTGCTCGCTTTTGCATTTTGAAACCCACATCTGAGTGCGAACAATTTCCCCATAATAGAATAGCATATCGCAAATGTGATTCCAAGTCCAAGTATGCATGGTACGCTACTTTTGCATTTGTAAATCCTATGTCTTCTTAATCACTCTTATATGGCATAGCAAGCAGAACTTAATTTGGGAAGAAGGAGTAGGCCTACTACATGTTTGTTCCAACTTACATTTCATCAACCTGCACACCGAGAAGTTGTGAGGATTCACTATTTGCTAACTTAGTAGGCCTACCTTGGATATTAATGACAGGAAGTAGGTAATACAATCTTTTGTTGATATTGGTGGAAATGTAATGTAGGCCTACCTAGTTAGTTTTGTTTTTTTTTAGACCAAGTTTATTGGCTACCAGCCAGATGTTGATTATACGAGCTACGCGGTTGGCTATTGCCTCAACCATTTGAAGAGAGTCGCCGGCCAATTAATGCAGTGATGTCAATTGCATAAATAGGCATAAGGTGGCTGCAGTATTTTGTGATTACTTGAAAGCTTTCGATACTATAGACCACAAAACGCTCATCAAGAAGTTCTTATCTTACAAACAGGAAGCAACAAGTTCAATTAGAATGTCATGGAGGAGAGTCTGACTGGGAAAGGGTTAGGCATAGCCTACCACAGGGGTCCGTGTTGAGCCCTACCCTGTTCAGCCTACATGTTAACGATCTGCCTGCAAACATCACACGGAGAAAGAAAATTGAGTTTGCAGACGACACTAGTGCAGTGGTGGCTGGCGAGTCAGAGGAAGTGCTACGACAGGAGCTAAGTAAAACACTAACTGACATTGAAGACTATAGCAAACCTAATAAAATTGCTCTCAATTTAAATAAAACTATTGCAATCACATTCTGTCTACGGGGCGAACAACCAAAACCGAAACTCCCTATAGAGATCTCTCAAGAAGCCAAAGTTCTTGGAGTCTGGATGGATTATAGGATGTCATGGACCACTCAAATCGACTACCTGTGCAAAAAACTTAGCTCAGCTCAGCTTGCTATCATCTCAAAGCTATTGCACAAGAATGTAACACCAACGCACTACGGACAGCGTATTTTCCGTTGGTGCAATCCCATTCCCACCTGCAATATGGGGTGATGTTTTCGGGGGGAGGGACAGGATGGCTGCGAGTATTCCGACTACAGAAAAGAGCGTTACGCACAGTAGCAGGGCTGCAACCCAGAGATTCATGTAGAACTTGGTTCCGAACCATGAAAATTCGTACATTAACTAACTTGCATTTATAATGTCGGTGGTTTTATACATTCGTGATAACCCTCATAGTCATCTTACTACTACAGCAGCAGCAAGACATGACCATAACACTAGAGGAGCTGGCAACATCTTCATTGAAAGACATAGATTATATCGCTTTGACCGCGGCCCGCTACACCTCGGGATAAAGGTGACTAACATACTGCCCAGGGAAATCATCACTAGTACCGTAACCAACAGAAATATATTCAAAAGAAGATTGGAAGAATTTTTAATACGTACCAAATATTTTTTTTTTTTTTAAATAAATTTCTTAAATAACTTTTAGTAAATCATTACAAGAAGCCCGGAAGAAATTTTATCACCAAGCACTTTTATTCTCCTGATGAACTGTTCTGTAATCTCATAACCTGTGGTGTAGCACATTGTTTTACCTAACATTTTGTTTTGACATGGTGTTTTAATGTGTTTTTCTTTATCTTTATTTGTGTGTGCCTATGTCTATGTTATGTTATTTCTATTTAATCTTTTACTTATTGTTTTTTTTTTCATGACAAGTCTCAATTTCCAGGTGCCACTCTGTGCACCAATACTGAATGTATCATGTGACACTAAACAAGTAAATAAATTAAATAATCTTTACACATTTAATCAAATTGTCAATTAAAAGATTTACAACAAGATCATTTTTGCCTAGATAACAAAAAATGTAGGACCTAGAATACCTTTTTGATTGTAGATCTACATTGAGTTCGGACCCTAACATGTAGTCAAGTGTTTAAGAAGAGAATGTAGGCCTAAATAAATAATGTGTTATCAACAATAGAATACGGTAGGCCCTACATAATACGCGCTTGCTTTCGAATATCCTCATTCCATATGGTTGGTCCCATATCAACCAAACAACAAGAAAAATACAAAACCCCAAAAATATTACAGAACAATCTTGGAAGGTCTAACTACAAGTCCCGGATAGGTAGGCCTACTGGTAAGTTTTATAAGGCCTACTGAAGGTGTGGGACTATAGGTAGTAGGTAGGTAGGCCTAGGCCTATAGGTATCATAATTTAATAACATATATTAGGTATAAGGAAAGAAACAAGAAATGAATAAATAAATAAATGTAAAGTTGGCTAGGGCCTAATGTTTCTGTTGGTGCCTATATGTCCTTTATTTTTTAAATTAACTATTATGCCTAGATGCCTACCCGAAACAATTCCTTGAAATATGGGCTGCATGCAGACAGCACGACCCGGTGTGCTTTAATTCGTTGTCCATCACATGCTAGAGTTACGTCAACAAAATCTTCTTCGTCTCGTAGAGCCTCAAATTGTGATGTGATATTAGCTTGAAAATTGTTCCACCGTAAACAGAATTGTTGCTCTTCTTCCATATTAGTCGATGTTGATCTGCAAATAAAAATGCATGACTTAGAAATTAGAATAAAGTACCCCTACACTTACTGAGGCCCCTACAATTAGCCTAGACTACATTTAATATTTGCCTACCAAGTTTATAAATTAATATGCCCTCCCAATAGACAGGTAAAAAAACGCGTCTTCTGCCACTTCTTGATAAGAGAAACAATGTAGGGGCCTAGACCTTGGCTCAAGGTAGAAATGGTGAAAACTGCATTTTTGAGGGCCCGGGTGAATCCAGGTTCAAACAACGGGATCGGAATAGATTATTGTAGTTTCTGAATTGTATAAAAATTATAGAACATGTTTTGAAATGCGAACTCGTACAAAATACGAGTAGGGGCTAGGCCTAATGGTTGCAAGGTTTACTCTATCTCCGAGCGGAATTTTGGGTAACCTTGAGCGTGCAAGATTCGGTAGGGCCCAGTGGGGGGGGGGGGGGGGGGGGGGGGGGGGGGCAAAACTAACATGGATTATTAATCCCAGAATTTCCTTAGTACGCCCTACATAGTATGATGCACATAGCGTACACTTATACGATTCGACAGTCACCTTGGAAAAACGAATATGTTTGCCTGAAGGCCTAACCGCCTAATAGTAAACTACTTTACACATACAAAAAATTAGATTGAAATTTACTAAAATGGGCCACCCACTTCACATTCATTTTTTGAAATTTTAGATTCAAGATAGGCCTGTCTACTAGTTGCTGTAAAACATCGTTTACAGAGTCCGAGTGCAGTTAAACTTAAAACATGACAAAAAACTGTAGGGCCTCCGCCTAGGCCTAGTATGTTGAAAAAAAATTCCTTCGCCAAAAACGAGTACGGCGTCTGGGGAAAGCCAGCTGCTAGCCCCTAGCTCCTAGCTGGGGAGCTACCGCCCACAAAATCTGCTAATAAATTTGCACCCCAACTTTCTAAACGTTCCTATGTGCTTGGTAGGGCCTAGGCCTACACCTTAAGTCACTGGCTCACTGCTGGAGCAGTGGGTTACCGTATTGTCCAGGAATATAAACCTAGGCCCTAGCCTACCCTTTTTTCATTGTTTTACGTCTAAAAGACCCTTGCCAGATAATATTTGCATCCTATACTTTTGCATAGGCCTATGTATTTTAATAGGTAGGCCTACTCTTTCGGTTGGTATGGACAGTTTTTTTTTATGTGTACCTACAAAACCTTTAACGTCGCTATTTTAAATCTAAAGTACCGACTGATCAAAAACTGTCCATGCCAACCGAAAGAGTTCCTTTTTATTCAACAAGAAAAGTTAGGGGGTCGGCTTATATTCAGGGTCGGCCTATATTCAGCACAATACGGTAGGCCTAGCCTATTCTACCGTAGGTTTATTAGGGTACAGTACAGGTACACCGGTTCAAACCGACGTGCGCGCGCTGTCAGCCTAGGCCTAGGCTACACAATGCGATAGTCACTATAAAGTTAACTAGGCTAGGCTACCTACACTTTTTGCGTTGAAAACGAGATAAATAAGCCTAACCCTTTTTGCATTGAAAAGAAGGTTAGTGGGGGGCCCGGGCGTGCGCAAAGCACCATGGGGGTTGGGGGGGGCGAAGGTAGGCCCTAGGCCTACTACGAGGTTAGCTACGTTTCGTATTGCACGGTTGGTAAAAAAATTGTGCGCGAAGCGGGGTACCCTACCCTGCAGTGCGATTCTGTAAAATAGTCGCTATAATAGCGATAGCGATCACGGTTGATATGAAATATCAATCGTTATAAATTATCGTTATAGACCTGATTCTGTAAGGTGGTCGCTACGGCCGCCATAAGGGGGCATTGGATAGCATAGCGACACTTTTTCATTCCGTTATCATAGCGACGCTAGCTAACCGTAACGATATCGTTATATCATTTTTACAGAATCAGTCGACACGCAAAATTGTCGCTAAAGTGCCGGATAGCGATCGTTATCTTCCATAACGATCTTATAGAATCGCACCGCTGGCAGTGCATTCACCGCCTGGGCTATAAGACTAGGGCTAGGCTAGGGCCTAGGTAACCAAATGACAATCTTTCAAAGCCTTGGCAGGACCATGCCCCTAGGCCTAGCCTAGGCCTAGGCCTAAAGCAAAGCAAAGTTAATGCTAGGGCCTAGGCCGACAGGATAAGGCCTTAGACTTTAGTAAACCTAACTAATAACCGAAAACTTGCTTCGGTCTAGGGCTAGGCCTAGGCTAGGCCCTAGAAATTAGAAGTGTCAAACAATGGCATGCCCAAAGCCAAGGCTGTGCAGCCGCTTTGGAGGCGTAGGGGCTAGGGCCCCTAGCCTAGGCCTAGGCCTACAACATAGTGTTTTAATATAAAACAGTGTAAAAGCGTCACAAGACACACATAACGACATTTGTTAAAATATTTGATTTACTGCTAGAGCTTACCTATAAGCTATTCTAATATTTTCTTAATAAAAACGAGTAAAAAAACTAAAACTCCTTTATTGACGTATTGCCTGTGCTGCGCCCTACAATGTTTTGAGCAAACTCAGAGCCTTCTAGACTCTAGAGCAAAATGTCTACACTCCCATCTCATCCTCAATCTCAAGAAGGCTGTAGGGGTAAATCAATGACGTCATAGAAAGGTCTTCCTCTTGAAATGCAGAAAAGTGTTATTATGTAAATGTTGGATTCAGTGCAAATTAAAGGGTAAGAACTAAAATTAATTAGCTGTTTATACATAAACTGAAGACAACAATGTTCATTTTATTACAATTAAGAGCCACAGCTAAATTAATTCTTAGGGGAGTGCCTAGGGCCAAGACCTGTCATTAGGAGGCCTAGGGCCTAGCTACCCTACCTACAGTCTTTTGTGTATTATTATTTAATAGGGCCTAGATCCTAACCATCAGACTAGGAAAGGCTAATCTAGGAAACCTGGCTCAGGCCCTAGCTCTTATTTTAAAGGCCTAGGCCTAGCCTCGATGGTCTAGGCCTAGCTAGGCCTAGGCTAACCTAAGGCCTAGGCCCTAGGCCCCAAACAAAGTTAGCGCCTAGCCTAGGCCTTAGTAGGGTAGGGCCTAGGGTTATATAGGCTAAAATAGGGCCTAGGCAACTAGTTTTAGCATAGGCCCTAGGCCTAGCAAGAGTTGTTATTTAGCCTAGGCGAGATAGGCATTTGCGCTGTGCGCGTAATCCCGTAAATTTCCTAGGCCTAGCCCTAGGCCTAGCCCTAGGCTAGTAGCCTAATGATTTAGCCTGAGGATTGGGCTATACTGTGATTCAGATAAGGTGGCGGCCGTCAAGGTCAAGCGAGAGCACGGACGCCAACGTTGACAATTTACACACAACTGGCATTAGGTAGGGCCTACCGTATTTGGTCGTTTTCGTGATATTTTATCACATAAATCAACATTTTATAAGCTGTGAATAAAGTAGTTCGTCCCACAGAGTCAGTATTTTAGCGAAATAATGATTTTAAGTAATCACGATTACGAATTTTTTTGTGCCATGTTGTTATGGGTCTGTAGGTTTCTCTTGTGACCGTTTGCAAGAATTTTGAGTATTACCTTAGTATCACAGTTTTTTTATTTATTGAGCGTTTTCTGTCAGTTGGTGTAAATAATTCAAGTTAAAAATAATTTATTAATGGTTCAAAATCTCAAACAGATTGGTAGGCTACATCCACAGACTTACAAAAATTAAAGTTCATCAGTTTCCTCATTGGTGACAAGGGAATCCACTGAAATGTACATTCAAGTTTCAAGTCTGGCCTATCAAATCTAATTTTAGATTTTGAAATGAAAAAAACGTTGTCTGATCACCAATCCCTAAATAATGTTTAACAAACGTTGATTTGTTAACATTGGGTTACAGATAATGACCTTAATATTCATATTTTACTAAACCTGTTATGGTTTTCTTTCTCTTGTGACTGTTTCTCTTGTGACATATGTGAACCATTAGTAGCAAGGTTAAAATATTAGTTCAGAGCATTGTTATTTTATCAATCAATAGTCATACTGTCATTAGAGAAGCAACAAGATAAATTACAGGTATAGTGGATTAATATATATTTACAAAACAAATGGTAAAATGTTAACAATCAATTCATTTCAATGGTTAACTACTGAAATATATGAGATCGATTATTAGCTAAACAGTTAAAAACAAGTGTAAAAGTGCAAGTGTTAGTAAAAGCATTTATGATGGATTGATTGACCATGTTGAATTATAAGATTTATCAACATCAAAAGAGCTTAACACAAAATATTTATAGGGAAATGAGCAATGAAACAACACGCTGAAATTCCGCAGCTTCAACGCAAAAGATAGCTACACGCGGACGCCCTGAATACGTAACTAAATTAGGTGCTGCATTCAGTTTGGCTAAAAGAGTGATCTTTGCCAGTAGGCCTACAGCAAAATCATTGATAGCAGGCCACATAAATCGGTTTGGCCCACAAACTTTCATAAATATAACTCAGAACGGTTAGTTTTAGCGTTAGTTTTAGCCATTTGATAGGCCTAGGGCTGTAAAAGGGAAACAGTTATTTGATAAAATTAGTTTAGGCTATAAAATTAACAGGCTGCTTAGTTTTCTAAAACAGTCTAGGCCTCGGTCTAAGCCCAACACCTCTGGACTTGTACCTACCCCTACCTAGAATCATGGTCTTTGGCCTACATTCAAACCACTTAGTTCCCGTGACTAGGCTTAGGCCCAGTAAAAGTATGATCTCTAAAAGTTACCCATGCATGTCCCTGCCTAAAAGTTGTTAACATATCGATTCTAGGACCTACTGTTAAAAGTTCTACCTTGCTAAGCCTAGCATTTCTAGCCCTATTCTGGCCTGGATTCCATTAGTGATCTGAATCTAGATCTAAGTATTTTTCAGTAGGTAGGCCTATTATAACACGCATATATTTCAATAGAGCCTAAAATGTTGATGTTTTATACATAATGGGAATTAAACTTAGAATAATAACAACAACAACAACAAGTAGAACCATGTGCTTAAAAAATGTGTTTCTCTTGTGACAAGTTTTCTTCGGTTTCCTCTTGTGACTGATATTGAGATCTATCTGGAAGGCCTCTGTATTGAACTCAGGTTGATGCCACTTACACCATCTATTTAGTGTGGCATGACTAGCACTGTGCCAAGTTTTGAGTCGATAAATGCAATACTCTGTTCTTACAGAGTTGAATCACTATTTGGTTTCTCTTGTGACAGCTTCAAAATTAATACAGATTTGAAAATCATATTTCCACAAATCTTCTTTTATTTTTAGGGGTTTAAAGATAGTAGATTAATAAAAATATACACTTTGCTGAATAACTGGGTACAATTTTTTTTGTGTAAGTCAATTAGAAAACTTTTGATAAACATCAAAGTTGAACATTATTTTCCGGCGTTTTTCCGTTTTAAAAATTTCCACGTTTAACTTTGTTTTGAACACACATGTATTAAAATAAACTTCACAAGGCATAATAAATAAGATAGTGTGATCTTTTGTGATTAATTGATGTATCATACTTAGTTGTAACATTGTTGTTTGTGATAGAATGCCTATCGGCTAGGTTAGTGTTTGTGGTTTGGGAAAGAAGAAAGGAGACCAACAGCTTACCTTAAATGAGATGGGCAGCTGCGTGAAACTGGCTGGTTAACATAAATATTTACAAGATACACAATGTCGTACGTTTCGGCCAACGCGGCCTTGGTCACCGACCGTTAGAGAAGAACTAAATTTAAAAAATATTTACAATATATTACAAGGCGCTGTTGGGGGTGAGGGTGGGTGAAGGTGGCGGTGCAACATGTGGGAGGAGTCAGGTGTCTAAGAGGGAGGGCCTAGGCCTATCTTAGATTGAGGTTAGGTTTTTTGCGCGAGCTGGTGACTATTTGGTGCGCTAATTCCCATTGCCTTAAGTGTTCCTCGTTGCAGGATGGGGGTAATGACTTAACAACCCTCGTTGTGTAGCAGTCATTGAAGTCCCTGTTGTGGGTTCCTGCATGTTGTGCCACCGGTTTTAGTTCAAGTTTCCTGACAGTGTCCTGCCTATGCCCGTTCATCCTGGTGCTCAGGGAATTGGTGGTTAGGCCTATGTACTCGGCTGGGCATAGCTGGCACTGTAGTTGGTAGATCAGGTTGGTTGTGGTGCAGTTGTTGTGTTGCCTTATGGGGTCACACGAGGACGGAGGATCTGTTCGAACGAAGAGGACCTAGCAAAGTATTGCCACCGCATTGCGAATGCCTTTGTTGCCCGGGGATACCCTCGCCATAAGGTCCTAGATCGGATTCACCGTCCCAGTGTACAGCGTACTCCGCCCAGCAACGAAATCATCCCGCTTGTCACCAAGTGGCACCCAGGCCTACAGGTACTCAACGGGATCTTGAAACGAGGAGCACATATTCTTCAAGCATCGGCCCTCACCAACGACTTGGCCCTGAACATGCCTCGCGTGTACTTCCGACGGCCACCCAACATCAGTGACCACATCGTTAGGCACACCCCCGTAGGAAGACCGACAAGCTCCCCCAACCCCAAGGTTCTCACCCTTGCAAGAGACCCCGTTGTAAAACCCGCCAAATTCACCCCCCCACTTCAACATTTACTGCTCGAGCGACTGGAATAACATACCCCATAAGGCAACACAACAACTGCACCACAACCAACCTGATCTACCAACTACAGTGCCAGCTATGCCCAGCCGAGTACATAGGCCTAACCACCAATTCCCTGAGCACCAGGATGAACGGGCATAGGCAGGACACTGTCAGGAAACTTGAACTAAAACCGGTGGCACAACATGCAGGAACCCACAACAGGGACTTCAATGACTGCTACACAACGGGGGTTGTTAAGTCATTACCCCCATCCTGCAACGAGAAACACTTAAGGCAATGGGAATTAGCGCACCAAATAGTCACCAGCTCGCGCAAAAAAACCTAACCTCAATCTAAGATAGGCCTAGGCCCTCCCTCTTAGACCACCTGACTCCTCCCACATGTTGCACCGCCACCTCCACCCACCCTCACCCCCAACAGCGCCTTGTAATATATTGTAAATATTTTTTAAATTTAGTTCTTCTCTAACGGTCGGTGACCAAGGCCGCGTTGGCCGAAACGTACGACATTGTGTATCTTGTAAATATTTATGTTAACCAGCCAGTTTCACGCAGCTGCCCATCTCATTTAAGGTAAGCTGTTGGTCTCCTTTCTTCTTTCCCAAACCACAAACACTTAGTTGTAACATTATTTTTTTATATTTTGTTATTTTGGATACTTTCTCATGGACATACCCTTATGCTGTGTCCAAAGTTCCAGAGCTGTTTATAATGCCAACCTCGCCAGATGTGATGTCAATGTTTAGGAGCATCAAAATGTCTTGATTTTATTCGTACACTTCATAAATACTTTATTTTTAGGATATATTGGGCAAGGCTTGGCTTTAAAATAGTCGTGTTTTTCTCCGAAAGCAGTTTTAGAGACCGTTATTTTATTTACTTTTTGCCGATCCTGTGGCCATAGTGCGTGGACGACAGTGCTGCGATCCCTCGGCGACCGCCACCTTATCTGGTTCCACCTATAGTAGGCGGTACTTGTGTAGGCCTAGTTGGTGTGACCCAACTTTTCAATACCGTTTTTTTCAACTAAAATCAACATAAACACTCACCATTGATGAAATAAGTCAAGAACAACTCATTGTGTACTATTTTATTACATTCCAGCACCAAAAATCTAAAATAGAATCATCACGTTTTTGGTGTAACAGTAACAAAAAAAACTTCAAAACCTTTAACCTCGCTATTTTAAACGAAAGTACTTTTCCATTAAAAGTCATTTTCTGTTTTAAATAGCGACGTTAAAGGTTTTGTAGGTTGAGTAAAAAAAAATTTTTTTTTTTGAAAAGTTGGGTCACACCAACTACACAAGTAGGCCTACCTAGTAGGCTATCAACAAACTAAAACTCCCCTTCAATCGGACTTGAGCTTCGGCCGCCATTTTGGAAAATGGCGGCCAAAAAGTGTTTGTTATCGAATATCTCCAAATTGGTTTGAGATAGACAAAATATCTCAATGGCAAAAATATTCCCCATTTAATTCCCTACAAAACAGGTGTCTTCTATAGTTTTGGTAGAGGCAAAGGTTACGTCACAAAATCGTGGTTTACACGTTGCTTTTGGAGTACCAGCTAATTTCCAAATTTTCACGGCCAGCATCAAACAATGCCCGGTAAATCCGTAAGAAATCGATTTAAATACAAAAGGACTTTTGTACGGGGTTCATGAAAGCTTCCATTAGTATTTTAAAAAATCATTTCTGCGAAATCGGATTTTGCATTTACCCGGAATTTGGGTTTTTCCATTGTTGGCATTATCTAAAAAATGCCTTATTTTACTGTCCATTATTAAGCACTAAATAGCATTGGAGGAAAAATTCTTTCTACGCACATTGAAATGACTTAAATAATGATCCCATTACAACTAAAGTTTAAATCCAATATGGCTGCTAATTCCTAATATTCACAATATGAATACTGTTTTCGTGCTGTTTTTACACTCTTTTTGTTACATAATTCACTTTGATGTGGATATAGAATTATCAGCCATATTGGATTTAAACTTTTGTTGTAATCGGATCATTATTTGAGTCATTTCAATGTGCGTAGGAAGAATTTTTCCTCGAATGCTATTTAGTGCTTATTAATGGACAGTCAAAAAGGGTATTTTTGAGGAAATGCCAACAATGGAAAAACCCAAAATTCCGGGTAAATGCAAAATTTGATTTCGCAGACTTGAATTTTTAAAAAACTAATGGAAGCTTTCATGAACCCCGTACAAAAGTCCTTTTGTATTTAAATCGATTTCTAACGGATTTACCGGGCATTGTTTGATGCTGGGCGTGAAAATTTGGAAATTAGCTGGTACTCCAATAAGCAACATATAAACCACGATTTTGTGACGTAACCTTTGCCCCTACCAGAACTATAGAAGACACCTGTTTTGTAGGGAATTAAATAGGGAATTTTTGCCATTGATATATTTTGTCTATCTCAAACCAATTGGAGATATTCGATAACAAACACCGTTTTGGCCGCCATTTTCCAATATGGCGGCCGAAGCTCCAGTCCGATTGTAGGGGAGTTTTAGTATGTTTATTAGTATTATATAAGAAAGGTCTCTGCAAAAATTCAGCGACATCGCAATTTTTTCCTCCAAACGTCAATATACGATCTTATTTGACAGGATTAGTTCTTGATGATAAAAAATAGTGAAAAATGAAGAAAACCTCTCCTCTTCCATTGACAATTCACTGGCTATCCCAAACACAAGGGAAACCCACCGCTATTGCCCAAAGGACCAGTTCACTATGATAATCCAAAGAACCTAAGGTCCTAAACATCGATAGGCTTGCCAATACTAGAGTTTCCTACTGTCAAAAACACGCAACCAATGTTGTCTTGTAAAATAAAAGTAAATGATTAGGCCCTACGTTGCTTGCATGGCGAAAACTAGTCTGCCTCCCTACGCACTATTACAGAAAACAATTAGGCTAAGAGAAAGAAGACTATCTTATCAATTTCTTCAGCCCTGCTGGCCCAAGTAGGCCTACATCCTTCAAGCTGACAAATGATGTGGCATGGGTAGACCTACCTCATTGTAACATATTAAGATTCTAACACAAACAGAACTAACAACTGCTACAGGCTAACATCAGCTAACTTCAGCATCCAGATAAGCAGCTTGATGGATTGGTCAATAACAAATAATTAGACGAGTGAGCGAAGCGAATGAGGATTTATAACGCCACTCGATCGGGCCTTCGTCGTGATTAATGTGTCAGTTAGCCTAAATGTTAATGTTTGTTAAAATATGTCTGTCTGTTTTTCCGGTCCCATACGGCCCAACGGCCAAATAGATTGAGCTGAAATTTTAAACAGACAATCATCCGTGACCAGGTAACTGAGAACTGCTAACAAAAGGAAAAAAAATTGTTGCGATTTAAACCTAGGCCTACAAGAAATAATAAATTGAAAAATTTGCTTGGAAATGTGTAGGTTTCATTTTAACAACAATGCTCTTGAAAAAGTTATTTTTATCGAATATTTTTTGGCAGGCTATGATAACATGCATAGCAGTGACCAAGGTTCCCCTAAATTCCGCTGGGACATTGAGTAAACCTTGCAATCTTTACTCGTATTTCATACTGGCTATGTTTTCCATAGTATTGTCATGGTTGATGTAGACTAAACTGCGTTAGGCCCAGGGCTGGCTCGTGACATTTTGGCGCTCTGGGCAAGCGATTTTTACCGCCCCCCCCCCCCCCCCCCAATTAATACAAGAAGGTTTTTACCTTTTTTTACACACAGTCCTTGTTGATTGCATTGGGTCCTGACTTCATTATCATGTCACACGTGGTTACAGGCAAAATAGACCGGCCATCTTGCAGAATCTGTGTAATCAACAAGTTCACTAGCACCAATCAGGCTCGTCGGAAATCTATTTTTCCAGGGGGGGGGGGGGGGCGAGCTTTACCAGGAAAAGTACATGCTTCCATACATAGTTACATATGGTTACAACTAGGAAAACGCTTTAAGTCCCGCCGCGTTGATGGATGAGCGTAATTGGTGCATTGAGCTGCCATGTGTTATGCGAATTTTCTGTTGTTCTGTGGAAAAATCATTACTTAGTTGAATTTTTTTAAATTAAATAAAATAAAATAAAAAATTAACTTTAATTTTTAAATTTATTAATCGCAATTGTTAAAAAAAAATCGTAAAATTGCGATTTTTATAAGAAATAATTTCTCGATTGCGCTCAAATTTGACACTAATATATAAATTCATAAAATTAAGGTTCTGCGAAAAAATCATTACAATCGGATAAAGCATGTAGGTGTTATAAGTCAAAGAATTGTTTAAAAAAAGAAAAAACCCGTAAAATTTCGATTTTTATGACAAATATGTTTTCAATTGCGCTCAAATTTCACAAGAATACTTTAATTCATAAAATAAAGGTTCTGTGCAAAAATCATTAAAATCGGATAAAGCATGTAGGGCTAGGTGTTATAAGTCAAAGAATTTTTTTTAAATAAAAAAAAATCGTAAAATTGCGATTTTCATGAGAAATAATGTTCCGATTGCGCTCAAAAACGTGGCAGTTCTAAGTTCAGAGATTTCGAAAGCCTCCATAAAATTTCATCTTAATCGGAGTATCGGTTTAGCCGGAATCGTGCGGACAAACAGACAAAAATAGGTACAAAAAGAAAAAAAGGAAAAAAAAAAACATTCCGGATTTTTTTCTCCAGTGTAGTAGAATGGAATCTTCGCTACGCTCATCCAAATATGCAACTTATGTCCTTGAGTCAGTGGCGTATACTGAAATATATTTCGGGGGGGTGGGGGGCTTGGATGAACAACGCAATGGAGGGCGTGCCCCCACAATAGCGCCGCAGGCAATTTTTTGAAAAATACGTATTTTTGAAGCGTTTTTTTTTTTATATGTGTTTTAAAAGCAGTTAAGATTTTATAAGAATATAACATTTAAGCTGGGATTTCGGGGGATTCTTTTCTGGTGAAAAGTACCAAACACTTTGCGACGATCACTAGTTTATTTACAAACTTTAGTAATACAGATTTGGTGGTCCATCTCTAGGCCTATATCTATCACGCTGGCTAGCTTATTATGAAGTAGTAGCAGATGATCTTATTTGAGAACGATTCTCCCTTGTAATCATCACCATAACCTTAATGTACATGTGTTATATGAACGTTGTAGCCCCACCCATTTGGTCAGAATCGACCCAAATATCACGAAAATATTGCACCAAAAATCGAAAAAAAAATCGTAAAAGTACGATAGGTCCTAGGCCTATTCATGAGAAATATTTCTTCGATTGTACCCAAAAACGTAGCAAGTCTAAGTTCAGAGATTTCGAAGGTCCCCTCAAATTTTCATCAAGATCGCAATGCCGTTTGCCCGGTAGAGAGCGAACAAACAAACAAAAAAAAAAAAAAAATCAAACAAAAAACCCGAGCTAATTTTTTGGGGGGGTTGGTGAAATTGAAGTCTTTGCTTTGCTCATCCAAAAACCCTTCATGTCTAGACTTCCATTTTTTGTTTCAGTTTATGGAGTTCTATACATCTAACTACGGCTGCATTCGATGGAATTTGTTGGCTGTTAAGCCAGCTGTGGTACCGGTAGCTGTTTAACTGTGGTGAGTTCTTAGTCGGAAATTCCTATTAATTGTCTTGCTTGACTAAAACTGTAGGGGCCTATGTAAAACTGTGTTGCAAAATTTCATGAAATTTATTTTTGTGAAATATTTTGTGAAATATTTTGACATGAAATATTTCAAATTAAATTTCACTGTCTTTAAAATATACCTCCTGATGGTAATGTCCCCATATTTTACATCACGTAAGCTTTACATGTAACATTGACGAGATGAGAATTTGATTGCTATAGCAAGCATTCTTTTCTCCAACTACGGTACGGTAAGTAAGGTATGACGACGTGGCGTGGAGTCATTCTGTAGTACAGCAGTACAGCTGTAGTCCCCAGTTGAAGAATTAAAATATGGAAATATTAAACAAGGACAACAATCTCTTTGTATTTCCTGAATTATGTAAAGTTGTGTCTTTATTTTATATTTATGTGTTGACATTGTTTCTTTTGAAATCATGAAAATCATATTTTTTCTAATTAATTTATAAACAAATAGGCTATTGTTAGTAGGCCTAGGCCCCTAGGCCTACCTATTTTTATATTTATTTATATTTCACAACTTGTGAAATATTTCACGGAGGCTTGAAACATTTCACATGAAATATTTCAAGGCTTGCAACACACACTAGCCGCCCATACTTAGACCTTAACTGAAACTAGCCTAAAACTAGCCTTCCTAGCTCGGGTAATTTTTTTAGATTTGAATCTCTTTCTTTAAACTTGACAATTTTTTAAACACTGATGGCCCTATTGCTATTTAAGACCAGTTTACCACATTTACCCGCAACTGCTTTAGGTAGACCCTGCATTTCAGGCATAACTTTTTCAATATTTTATTTTATGGTACCGGTACTCAGTAGGCCTAATGCCGGTTTTGGGGGAAAGAACTTTACGTGATTGCGAGAACGTGTTTTTTTGGTTGGGGAAGTGGTTAAACTTCATCGCAGTAGGCCTACCTAGGCCTACTCTTGCATCCAAATGATTTTTACAGTTGCGTTGGCCGTTGTGTAAGAATTTAGGCCAAGAAGATTTATGTTACTCGTCTTCTATGTTCTTTGCAGTGTCCGTTATTGATCCCAATTTAATTATAGAATGATTTTTAAGGTTACCCATAGAAATTATTACGATTATAATTTTTACAATAATTGATGTTTATAAATTATGCAAATAATGCTCCCAAGTCCTGCCAACTTCATATATGTATTACTGATTTGTAGTTGACTGTAGCAGTCAAGCCTTCTGAAGTAGATGCATAAGGTTTTTTCGTAACATTGAAAATAGTTCAACTTTCTTACGCGTTAAAACAGTGTCTTATGAGTTAAAACTATTTTTTAACTAGCATAGGCTATATTTGTGTAAACGCCAATACCTACGTGTTTCTTATGTTCCAACATTACGACTACGCGTTAAAAGTAAAACCTTATGTTTACGCTTTACGTGATATGTTTTCATGTAAATCCGCCTTTACCTAGACACTTTTTGTATCTTTACAGTTTGCACTTCCTGACACTGTGCTTAAAACCGTTTTAGTATTACAGACATTGCGTTTTATTTCAGAGTGTAGGGACGAATAGGTGTAGGCTAAGGGCAATGTTTGTTTTGCTCTGGTATTCGTATGGTTATGGCGCAGGTAGAACTCTGAACCCACTACCCATATATCATTTTGGTAGAGATAGAGAAGTCCAGAAACCAACCAATCACTGTAATTTAATATATATATGTATATATTTATGTGTTTTTTTAGATTTTTGTGGCCGAAATGTATTACCCTAATGTACTTGTTTTTTTTTTTGGTTTTAATGCCACGGATATTTTCATTGGACCGACGTTTCGATGAGATTTCACCCATCATCTTCAGGGTCAATACAACTTAAAATATTAAAAATGATACCTACCATAACTATTGATAAATACAGAACAAAACTCAACGTTTCTACTATGTCAACGTTTCTCTCCAGTTTTGTTCTGTATTTATCAATAGTAGTTAGGCCTATGTACCGGTAGTTTTTATTTTTAATATTTTATGTTGTATTATCCCTGAAGATGAAAGGTAAAATCTCATCGAAACGTCGGCCCAACGAAAATATACGTTGCACTGGCATTGAAACCGAAAACCGAGTAAATTAATTTATGTATATGTATTGATTCATAGCAATTGTCGTAAAAGTTTGCCCCGACTGGGGTTCGAACCCAGAACCTCCGGCTTAACATGCCATAGCTCTACCAATTGAGCTACCGGGACCACAGAACAAACCTTTATTTACTAAATTGCTATTTGTTGTGAGTTGTGACTATTGACTTCCATGACATAAATCCAACAGAAGACTGCAATGTAGAGCTGTCAAATCTGAAAGATCACATGGATAAATTCAATCACATCTCATCAGTCATCTCCCATGAGTTGGGTAGTATGAATATACGGTTTTTAAGCATAAGCCCGCTTTAAGGGCATAGTTATTGATTCATAGCAATTGCTGTAAAAGTTTGCCCCGACTGGGGTTCGAACCCAGAACCTCCGGCTTAACGTGCCATAGCTATACCAATTGAGCTACCTGACCACAGAACAAGCCTTTACTAAACTACTATTTGTTGTCTGTTGACTTCCATGACATAAATCCAACAGAAGACTGCAATGTAGCTGTCAAATCTGAAAGATCACATGGATAAATCCAATCACATCTCATCTCCCATGAGTTGGGTAGTATGAATATAAGGTTTAAAAGCATAAGCCCTCTTTAAGGACATAGTTATTGATTCATAGCAATTGTCGTAAAATTTTGCCCCGACTGGGGTTCGAACCCAGAACCTCCGGCTTAACGTGCCATAGCTCTACCAATTGAGCTACCGGGACCACAGAACAAACCTTTACTAAACTGCTATTTGTTGTGACTGTTGACTTCCATGACATAAACCTAACAGAAGACTGCAATGTAGCTGTCAAATCTGAAAGATCACATGGATAAATCCAATCACATCTCATCTCCCATGAGTTGGGTAGTATGAAACTTTTACGACAATTGCTATGAATTAACCTTTTCTGTGAGGCTGTCGAGTATACTCGAGCTGAAGTTGTTTTGAAACGCGTGCGTTTGTTGCTTCTGATAGGTATAATCGATTGTAAAAAGTCGATTTTTTCAACTGTGCTGCACTCTATGTCCAAGCTGTTCAACCATATTCTAGTTTGGTATTTTGACCACAGATGGCTCTGTCAGAATTATCTCAGTAGTGCAAATTGACAGAACATCAAGTAAAGGTAATAATGGCATCTGGAAAAGGTTAGGATGATAAAATGACACAGTTATTATGAAAAATGGGTTGTAATGAAGAGGTTTATGATCCATATTCGGACTTGTTTAGCGATCATAGACTTTGAAGTAAAGGTTGAAATAATAGAGAAGTAGAGGACGTTGCCAGTAGGCCTAGGTGACGAAAACCAGCTTACGCTTACATAGGCCTGCTAGGGCGATTGTCACATGTAAATAATAGTCTTTGACAGTATAAAAGCAAGACAATCTACTCAAGGAGTATAGTGTAATAAAATCTACTTCATTTCAAGGATGAGGAAACATTTTGATAAGTTAAATATTACTATCAAATACAAGTGAGAGAAATTGACTTTTTGCTCAAAATAACCCAGCACTGGGGTGTTGGGTGCTTCGTTCAAAACCCAGCATTGAAAAGGTTAATAACTACCGGTATGTCCTTAAAGCGGGCTTATGCTTAAAAACCTTATATTCATACTACCGGTACCAAACTCATGGGAGATGAGATGTGATTAGATTTATCATTATTATTTTTGAAAAGGCTTTGGGAAAGACCTCTAATTTTTAAATAAAATTAGCTTTCTATGTCGAACGGTAGGCCTAGGTTCTAAAGATTTTAATGTTTTGGAATTGGTCAGCGCATCCAAATTTGAGTTTTTGAGCCACCTGCAACTCAAAAACCGTAATAGATTCAACAAAATATTTAATAGGCCTATTTAATAGAATCCAAAAATTACAAAATCCATCCCGATCGGGGTTCGAACCCGAGTCTCCCACATTTCGGGCAGGCGCCTGAGCCAGCTAGACCACAGAGACGGTAACTAACTTTTGTATTGTAGTGAACAATGTCAATAAAGCATCGAAATCCTGTTGCTGTTGAATTGACCAAACAAACATTATGTATAATGTCATTTGGTTCGAACTAGAGCTGAGCGCGTGTCGTCGCGTGACTCACGCGTGAGTCACGACATTTATCGTGAGTGTGCGTGAGTGTGGACTTAATGGAATTAGTCGTGAGTGATTGTGCAAGATACTTGACTCACGCGTGAATCGTGACACGCGTGATTGTGCGTGTCACGTTATCTATTTGGCTATCAATCGACGAATAAATACCTTTTCTAGAATTATGAACCTACTAATTTCGTTTGGTGCTATAATTATTTTATTTTATTTTATTGACATCGTGTAAGTAAAGTGGTAAGATTTTATGACAATCGGTAGAGTTTTTGATACCTATACATAACCAAAGTGGTAAAATTTTACTTGATTGTAATTAATATAATTAATTCCATTAATTCAATTAATAATAATTAAGTGGAATTCAGTTAGGACCCATCATTATTTAGGTTTATTGTGATCATATTGTTTTTAATACTACAATTGTCAATCGTAGCGCATAATTGAATGTTAAGACAATTTTAAGGGAATCTAGCTCATTCTCAATTTCATTAATCCATTAAGCTGGGAGTTGCAGGAATTTCGTTTGGGGCCATCAAAATTTGGATTAATTGGCATTATTTTATTAATGTGGTGAAATTTTATGACAATCAGTAAAGTTTTTGGAATACATAACTATACAAAAGTCAAAAGTGGTATAATTTTACTAAAATGTAATTAATTGGATGATTAATTAATTAATGAAAAATATTTTTTCACATATTATTTACTCGTGAAATAAGCTTTCATTTGATACCCAAGTCGACTATGCTGTGTTTATTTTGTACATTAATTTTGTAATTTTTGTGATTAATTGCCGTTAATTGAATTAATTGAATTAATGGGGAAGTGATAAGAACCAAACCTTGGGGCCATCACTTTTCTCTTTTATTATGCTTGTTTTGTTATTATTTGATACATCAGTTGACTGTGGTTTGTGAATGTCAAACATTTAACTGGTATTAATCTAATTATTAATTTCATTAATCCATTAATCTGGGAGTTGAAGGAATTTTGTTTGGGGCCATCAAAATTTGGATTTATTGGCATTATGTTAGTAAAGGGGTGAAATTGTATGACAATCGGTAGAGTTTTAGGTGTACATAATTATACATAAATCGAAAGTGGTAAAATATTACTAAAATTCAATTAATTAGATGATTAATTAATTAATTTTAAAACATTTTTTCATTTATTCATTCTCCGTAAAATATGCTTTCATTTGATACCAATGTCGTCTGTGTTGTCTCCTTTAAAAATGTTTTGTTGGTTAATTAATCAATTAATTTTATTAATTCAATTAATAAGAAAGTTACAGGAACTCAACTTGGGGCCATCGATTTTTGGATTCCTTGTGGTCATATTAGTAAATTCACAAATTTTCATGCTTTCTTCACGATTTGCACGATTGTTATATATATTGGAGCTTATAGCCCCCACTATCTACCTTCCTACCTACCCTACACTTTACCCTATTTCAGTTGTCCTCTTCTCGCGGTTCGTGCAGTACGTTGCTTGCTATGTTCGGTCTGTTTATTTTGTGTGTGCTTTGCTCATAGTGTTGTATGTGTTGTGATTTGTCTGTAGTGTTATTTGTAAGATAGGCACAATAAACAAACATCATATTTCGTTGCTGTTTTAGCCTGTCAGGAATCAGGATACGTCGTGAGTAGTGCTTAAATAACATTGTAGGCCTAAAACACATTCATTGTAACTTCATCTGAGTAAAGTCGTGACTTGTGCGTGACTGAATACGATGTATGACATGGCGTGAGTGCGTTATGGAAGAATGAATTTTAGCGTGAGTGTGCGTGAGCGTGTAGCGATAATATCCGTTCGTGCGTGAGTGTGCGTGATTAGAGAATGTTCGCTCGTGATCGTGACCCTGCGTGAGTCAAAAGTCACTCACGCGCTCACCTCTAGTTCGAACCCCGATCGGGATGGATTTTGTAATTTCTGGATTGTATTAAATATTAACAATTCCACCTATGGGAGTGTTTCCCGACTATCCAAATCGAGAAAGAAAATATTTGTTTTGTGGGTTTGAGTAGATGTGCCGATTATTTTTTTTTATCGGAGAGGGTGAGGTCATTTTTTGTACTTTACTGTGTTGATTGATTTGGAATGACCCTGTAGCACTTTTTACTCCTGCTTCCAGGGGTGATGTAGAAAGTGGAATTAACAAAAGACCCCAAAAGCCAAAACTAACAGATGTTTGGCATGAGAAGTGCAAAGTAGGGTTACTTGCAATTGGTAGAATGTGAAGATATTTGTCAAGAAATACTTTATTTAGGCCTATATTAAAATAGCACATGGTAAGAGGGCCTAGTTTATGTTTTGTTTTTAATTAAGTGTGAAATACGAGTAGGCTTCTTTAGCTAGACCTCGTAACCAAAAGTGAGGTTATGTTTATATGGTTGCAGTAGCCTATGTCTAAATAATTATGTATTTGCTACCTACATATTGAAACTTTACCGATATTTCGAAAGTCAAAGGAAAATGGCTGAACTGAAAGTTGGTTGAATGAAAGAGGAAATTGAATTTGTTTTAAAGATTTTTTACATGACAAAAGCTCCCGTTTGGCAATTATATGCAAATTTTGGGTCAGTAAGAAAATGAAAGTTCTAGGTGCAATACTTTATTTTGAACTAGATTGATTCAATTGTTTCAACACACCTTTGTCTCCGGACTGAAGGGGAAAATAATTTTCTGAAATAACATTTGTTGCGATTTTTTTCGTCCACCAGTTCAAAACTCTTATTTATACCAATGTGCACCCCGAACATTATTTCAGAAAATTATTTTCCCTTATACTCCGTCCGGAGACAAATGTGGTGTTTAAACAATTAAAAAAAGCATAGCTCAAAATTAAGTATTGCACCTAGAACTAGATTAATGAGAAGGTATGTAAACAGGCACTGGCACTGCCCTATACATAGCTGATACATAAATGGAAAAAAAATATATAAGTGGTTGGAAATTGGACACCGACCGCTCAAAAGTTTGAAACCTCTTATCTGTCCCTCCTGATAAAACTTTCCCTTTCTCGTTGGGCCGGATGTTTTCTAGTTGGCTAGAACCTTGATACATCATCAACACATGTTATATAATGTGCATCGTGGTTGTCGAGTTTTAAATAGCTGTCTCGTTACTAACCGTGTTCGCCGCTGTCGAGGTAGATTATTCTCTAGAGGCAAGACAAACATTTTGTTTCCGACAGTTCGCCCGTTACATTTCCTCAAGATTCCTCACCATGTGGGATATCGCCGAGTGCACATCAACTTTCTTTCATTGTGATTACCTGATTAGTTCCAATTAGTTCGTGTAGGTCTTTGACCAAGCCTCTAAAGTAGGGGTAATTAAAAGCGCATTATTTTTTTCAACTACTGTAAAGTGTAAGTATAATTTGCTTCTTCGCTCCTGTGTGCATCGGTGCTAAAGGAATTCGCGTTGATTGGGAGAAGCGTTGCGTGTGTGTGTGTGTACGTTGAAGACGACGAGTTAGGAGGTTCCTATAAATACGATTCTGTCACTTTGCTTTTACCGCTCGTGAAATTACCGTTTTAATAACGTGCCCTGTGTTATGAATTAAGAACGCTCTGTTGCTCGCTACGTTGTGCTGTTCTGTTACTTCACTTTATCCTGCATTATAGTCGTGGGACAGTTTATTATAGCAGGCCGACCTATGGGTCTGGTGACGGGAGTGAGTCGGTCCCGGGCAAATCATGTGCGGTGGCGTTTTGTGAGTTGATTACTCTGTTAGTTAGCGAGTGAACACCATCAACTCTTACATTGGAAAGACGTTGCTACGTCCTTCAGGTAAAAATAGGTGAGCCTAACCACGTACGCTCATTTGATAAGCTAACATTATGCTGTGTTTGAGTCCCTAGCTGGGCGAATCAGAACATCCTCTTTATCATTGTTTGGAATTTGGATCATGGTTTTGCGATAACAATAATAATAAAATGTATAATCCTCTATAGCTTTAGCACGGCTATAATTTGTTCGATGTGTTCTTAGTTCTAAGCTATATTTTCTACAGTATTGGTATTTATTAGTAGACTAGAGATCTGCATCATATAGTGGGTAATCTCTGTAAAAGAATGGACGTTCAAACGACAAATATGACTTATTCTTCTCACGTCAACCGGTAAGTCAATAGAAATAACATAACATACATACATACATACACACATTACATACATACATACATACATACATACATACATACATACATACATACATACATTACATACATACATACACAACAACTTAAGTACATAAAAGATGCTATGGATTAGCCATTCTGAACATAATAATATTATGTCCTTTGAACTTCGTGGGTTTTTGTACTTCTCCTGTGTAATGTAGGATGTAGGCCCCCTATCTGTTTGGCCTGAAATGAGTAATAAAAATAAAAACATGTTATCATAAACAAAAACAACTTTTCAAGACTATCAACTGTTCGAAATAATTTGTATTATACTTTTGTTTTATCCTTCCTCAAGAAGCTTTAGCCAACATACGCGCACGTAGGCCTACTCTTTTCACGAAACTGGCACTATCCTCCAAAGAACGTGCGTGCATGAGCCTTTTCCGTGTGGTACATTCGCACAATACGCACTACGCAGGCTATTCCACCTTCACGGGACCGTAGAGTTCTGCGCGACCGCCCGCTGTCCGCTAGCGCTTACCTCGGTGTGAAGAAGTCGGGAGTTTTCGTTCCTCGCGCACGTGTTTCCAAAGTGTCTTGGCGTCTATATTGAGATTCGACCACCGCATTGAACGGTTTTGCAACATATACATCATATTATTTTACGATTGGATAGGAAGTGGTGCCAGTTAACTTCACACTGTGTATTTACTATTAATGGACTGGGTGAACGGACGCTTCGTTCGTGATCGTGAAGCAGATTTCAACAGCCGTCGGTTGGACCGAATCCCACCACTCGCCAAATGAATCTGTATATTACAAATACAACCAGTGGCGTATGAACCGGGGCAATGCCCCCACCAAGTTTGGTCCATGGGGGCAGAGGGGGGCAAAACTGGCGTGAGTTAAATATTAATCCCAGAATTTCCGTAGTAAATATGCACATACACTAATACAAATCGACAGTCACCTTGGTAAAACCACGAAGTTTAAATAGTACTGTCGTCCTCAAACTCCATGGTAAAACGAATATGTTAGCCTGTATGCTACGTCATTATCACCAAAAGTAAGTTGAAATTTACTAAAATGGGCCACTTCACGTTCATTGTTTTCGTTTTTAGATCGCAGATAGTTGCTGTAAACCATCGTTTACAGAGCCCGAGTGCAGTTAAAACATGACGAAATAACTGTAGTATGCTGAAACATTTTTCGCCTTTGGCGAAAGGGCCTCCGGCGGCTGAGGATTTGCCCCAGACCCCAGCTTCCACCCATAAAACCGGCTAGTGGATTTGCCCCCCCCCCCCCCCAACGTTCCTACACGCCTGAATACAATACCTGCTGTTTTGCTGAGCTGGAATACGTAGGCCTACTTTTACAATTTTCCAAATCTAAATCCGTGCTAATTATCTTTTGACTATAGTTGAATTAAAAGTGAAACCAATACTAATTTTCGCTATACATTTTATGTACGAGCAGGATTTCATATATTTTCTCTTGACGCGGGGAATTACGATCCGTGGCTAATTAGGCCTTATGTGCCCACGCTGCTATGTTTATTTTATCAAAATTGTGGCAGACAACGTTGAAGTCCCTCGCCTCGATGGATCAAAGCTCACAAATAGCAATGAATTACTATAGACATGTCACATCACACGTCAAAATTGAAAAATAATATGCGAAATGGAACTCATTCGTGACCTTGCCAGAGGTCATACCACTGAGCTCAGTGGGTCATACGTATTTTGTTCATAATGAATCATTACATAGAATTCAATAACATGTCTAGCATATAGGCCTCCCCTACGTAACGTCAGTGGTCCCTGTCGGTTCCGTATCCAACCTGACTACGAGCCTGACTATCCTGGCCACCAGTTCCTTCTTTATGCACGATCCCTTTACCAGTCAAACTCCCATCGACAAAACGTCTTCAGTTCTTCACAAGATCTTTACTTTTGGATTGCTTCCTTACTGCTAGTTTATTATTTGTGATGGCTATACTAAAGGAAAAGGACAATTAATGATTTCACATTCTGCACAGAGTGCAGAGATTTACTTGTTGTTGGACCTGGCTATGTTTCAAATTGCAGTTCACACTGTTATACCTTGAACGAATCGCGCTTTTAGATAGCCGCAGCCTCGACCTGCATCTTTCCCGTCGTGGGACAGGTAAACTACTACTAAATGTGTTTGTACATTTGTGTAAACAACGAATTACACAAACGAACGAGCGACAAGTATAGATGTGAGGTAATGTCTTGGGTAATGTCCACTCCACTCCACTCAAACACTTGAATCGAGTAGAAAGTTGCGTGTATGTACGAAAGATGGCGCCTGTATATTCACCGAGAGGTAGTCGGATCGGGCCTAGATGGATGACAGTGGACGGTGTACTTCCTTACCGACTGCTGCAGCGGCCTCCCTCTCTACCACCAAGGCAGGTCGTAATCGAAAAGCGGTGTTGGCAGAATGGTAGCGGGGTAGACTTTTAATCGAGGGTTCGATGGTTCAAATCTCGGTCGAATCGTTTTTTTTTTTTTTTACATTCTACTCTTATGTTTTTCTATTAAAACAACAGAATAATAACAATAACAATTAATGAAACTCCTTTTCGGGGGTAAATCCGGTATATTTTAAAAAGAAACGTTAAAGGTTTTGTGGGTTTATTTGGTTTATAATATTAATAATTAATAAAACTTATTTTCGGGTGAAAGTCCTTTGTATTTTAAATAGAAACGTTAAAGGTGTTGTAGGTTTCTTTTGTTTGTGGATGATAACAATTAATAAAACTCTGTATAAAGTCCTTTTTTTTAGAAACGTTAAAGGTTTTTTAGTATTTTTTAACGTCCGCTATAATGTATATTCACCTAATATTTCATATTAAATCATAATAAAATGAATTCCTTATTGCATTGCACAGCAAACAAGTTGCGCCTAGCCGCGTGACGCGCCAACTACCTTTATCGACCCCAAGTGTAATCCATCTAGGCTAAGTCGAGACTATCACCGAGACAGGTTCCTTCAGTCATTCATCGCCCTGCGTTTACTTTATGAAGAGGCCCTATGTATTGCGCAATTACATACAGGAGAAGTAGACCTGTAGTGAAACTGAAATCGCATATTACTTGATATTCCAGGCGGTTTCGAGGATGTATTACCAATTAACAAGTGCTAGTTTTCTCTCAGCAACGTGCCGATACGGAAAGTAATACATAACACTGCTCTGTATAGATTAATATTATTGTGGTTTTGCAGGTAGTTTGTGTAACAAACTATAATAACTTTCTTGACGACTTCAAGTCGTAAATAAACCTATTGCGTATTAGGCTATTACCAGTTAACCACGTACTCTGCTCCCTGCAAAGTACCAACACTGACATATAACTACAAAGTCGGTACAATTGGATATTGGCATGATCGAGGAGCGGTTTAGGAAAAGTAGTGTTCTTTGCTAGAGTTTGCTGCAAGCTTTAGGCCCTACTGCACTTCGCTCACGGGTGTACAGAGAAAACTAGCTGGCAAAGGTAACCCTTCTTTCTATACTATGCTATTACCTACCACACCCACAACCGGCGGTCCGGCACTCTTGTTTTTTAGGGGGTCGAACATTGCCCATGAACAATTATTATTGTTTAGGAAAAACAAAATACCCTGGTACAGTGGGGGGTCTGAAAAGGCTATAATGCGGGTCTGATTTTTTTTAACGTTACAATTGGTGGTATTTTACTAGATTTAAGCGTGGTTTCGTTGATAGTTATTAATAAAAATTATTAAGATTGTCAGTTTTACTGTCAGTTTACAAAATCTTGCCACAGAATTGTGTCCCCCCCCCCCTTTCCGTAGCTACGCCACTGAACGCAACAGTCTTCAGCCTACGAATGTCATCTTGACGGTTATTTGCAAATGTTTCTCCGTAAACGAAACCAAGCCCGATATTGCTATTTTGTGTGGGAGTGAGTGAGGGTTTTATCACCAACAACGGTGCGATGACACATATTTTGTTTGCAGAACACGCATGCTTTCTATAAAATAAAAAAGAGTAATGCTCTTGCTTCTATAATTGTAATTAATGTTAAGAAGGTAATTTGAAACCTGATTTTTACTGGTGAAATAAACTAGGCTAGGGCCTACCTACTTGTGTGTATTTCACTCTAAGTCTATTAAATTACAGATATAATTTTGAGAGCCTACTACAACGCACATATATTATCAATATCATGCTTGTGCTTTGTTCGTGACCTCCCAAGTCTAGATGTTCGCGTGACCCTCATCTGTGTATTGACGTATGTTTGAGTTAATATTTTGTAATTGTTTCCCCTACCTACATTGACTCGCGCCACACGGGATCCCACCTCTCAGCTCAGCCAATGAGCTTTCCTTTCCAACTCCCAACACATCATGTGTAGCTGTCTAGTCGTGAAGGATAGATTACCAATGTAAATGATGTTGTCCTGTAGAACATTATTACCCTGGACAACTAATAAACATCGAAATGCAACACTGACAGCAAGTGTAATGTAGGCCTACTCGCACAGTAGCGTGTCAGTCACTATGCAGTAGGTAGGCCTACATAACTTTGTTAAATGATACTAGGAAACGCTCAGTTGGACGCTGTTGATAAGCGAGCACGTGCTATAGCTAGACCCACAATGCACATTTTTTTAAATTTTAAAATTTGCGACGTTTGCTGTCCACAGGGCCATGTTTCCGATATTATTTATTATTGCCAAGGTATTTGGGTAAACCCGTAACACACATAACAAAAACTTGTAGAAATACAGCCAAACCTTACACACTCAAAAGGAATGAGATCTAAAAAAAGGGCCAAGCTCATCTACCCTTCCACATAAACGTACAGTGTCCCATAACAGCATCCTCGAAAAGCTTGGCAAAATAGAATTTGCGATTATTAATTTAACGTAATAGTTTATCCAAGTTCTTTTTTTTCTAATTAATTTAAACGTAATAACATGCAAATTCTATTTTTGCCAAGCTTTTCGAGGATGCTGTTATGGGACACTGTACGTTTTGTGTGGAAGGGTAGATGAGCTTGGCCCTTTTTTTAGATCTCATTCCTTTTGAGTGTGTAAGGTTTGGCTGTATTTCTACAAGTTTTTGTTATGTGTGTGATCTGATTACTTTTCAAGTTCCATTACAAAATTATTTGCTAAAATATAATATTTTTATCAAAGTTGATTTAAATTCTATGGTATTAGCAGTAACAATATAGGATGTAAAATATCTAGACCCGGATTCATGTACATCCTGGGTATAGGTGGTATAACCATGGTATAACGACGGTATAAGGACTGGACCCCAATTCTTGAGTTCGTGGGAGATGAGTTGAAAACGCAATTTGAAAACGAAGTCGTTTTCGTTTTCGAATGAATTGGTATTCTTGAAGGGTTATCGTGGAAAACGTCATGGGTTGTGAGTTGAAAGCATTGATATTAAACCCCTATAGTAGGCTAGATTAGCAGTCTCCTATACCTCCGCACAGGCGCGAGCGTAGCAAATTGAAGACTCAACCGGCCCATTTCAAGATGGCGATTTGGTGTTTTAATTTATGCTTTTTTAATGCAAAAGTATTTTACTGGATTGTTTGATATGGTTTTAGCTTGTGCAGCATGGTATTAAACAAAAGAAACAATACGAAGTGATTGTAAAGGGAATTTAGTAATCATTTGGTGTTAAAGGCTAGTATGCTTACCTGTCAACCTGGCGGCAATCTTGAGAACTATTTGGCCACAAATCGCTCCCATTTGATTAACATGTAAACTGTCATTTTAAGATGGCTTCTAATTGTACCGGAAGTGGACCACCGACTGCTGGTCTAGCCAATTATATAGGATGTATATGGTTGAAAGAGTATCACGAAATCCAAACACTTTAAAAAGATTTGCGTATAGCAAAGAGCTCGAAAAAGTTCTATATTTATTCTAGATGGCAGTGCCTTCATAAATGCGGGCTAATCGAAAGACAAGTTGTATGAAATGATTTGATTGTTGCAATTATGTAAACAAACAGTTGAGCAAGTTCATATCAGTCCAATGTTGTGCTGGCATAGGGTTGGCTAGGCTTGTCAAACATGTAATGTAAGTATGAATTTTACTAGTCCTATAGCCAAATGGAACTTTAGACCTACACTTTTGCATTATAAATAATTTTCCACATCTGGGCCTAGGCCAGGGACGGTTTCTGATTTGTTTTATGAGAGTATAATGACACCTTTTCTCGTTCCACACAAAGAAGAAAAAATTTAAATGTCCGCTATTTGTTTACGTATCGCACTTTCCCGCCTAACTCTGCTTATACCGTCAACAAGTGTCAAGTAACTATGGTTACTTGTTGATTGTATGCCAAGTGTTTAAGGCTTATTTTAAAACCTTTATTTGGAAGCCTTCCAACAAACTTTTTCAATTTTTTTTTTCAAAAGAGACTATATTTCTATAACCTTAATGTCCATGTAAAATATGAACATTGTAGTCCCACCCGTCTGGTCAGAATCGCGGGCCGACGTATTAGATGTTAGCAGTAGTAGGCAGTAGTAGGCAGTAGCAGTAGCTAACATCCTTAAAGTGATTTTGAGCTTTTTCAAGCCATTTTTTCACCAAGAAGGAATAATCGTACCCCAATAAAATTTGGCATGTGTTGTCAGGTACCTAAATCCCCTCGATTGTGATAGTTTTCAAGTTCACATCACGTTACATGACGGCTGGGTAACACCTCGAAATCACCCCAACTCTGCTTGGTGTATAAGGTGCTTGAGTGTGTAGCGCACCGCGGCTTGGCTGCGGCGCCCTAACGGGCACCTAGATGTAAATCTTTACTTTGTGGATAAAATCCACCGCCATCTAGAGGACCTTGACTCATTGGGAAAAATATTTAAACTCTTTGGTGACAAATAATAGACTGCTTCCTCGAAAGTATTTTGATTACTTCTAGGTGGCAGTGCATTAGAAACTTCGCGCGTCTTTTCGTTGCCATGGCAACGTTACTTTTGTTATAATGTGATTTCCATCTACACTACTTATCGGATCAAACTAAAATTAACATATTCGTGACCGGACGGACATTCTAAATGATTTGGCT
This sequence comes from Sweltsa coloradensis, assembly GCA_024449915.1. NCBI lineage: Eukaryota > Metazoa > Arthropoda > Insecta > Plecoptera > Chloroperlidae > Sweltsa > Sweltsa coloradensis. The sequence goes on from JAMZAV010001166.1 coordinate 138,396, forward strand.
ATCTCAGATTTTGTCGCCGGTTAGTTTGAAAAAAAAACTTTCGATTAACTTTAATGTAACTTTTTAACTTTTTGAACGATTTTGCCACAAAACTAATGGCATTCAATCGAGAACAAAGCTTGCGGATGGTCAAAATTTCAACTCGATCCGAGCCTCCGTTCGAACGTTATGGCGAGACATACAAACAAAAAAAAAAACAAAAAAAAAAAAAACAAAACGAGTGACAAATTTTTCCGGCAGAGTCAAATGGAAACGCTCGCTTCGCTCGCTTAATAAATCGAGACCATATAATTAGAAACATACCATCAGGATCGACTGTGTGCCATGGAGTGGCGTAGGAACCGGGGGGTGGAGGGGAGCTATTAATTTAAGTTATTTCAAGACTGTCTCTATTTTTTATGCTGTGTGCATAACATACTTTTATACACATTATGATTTAGTTGGTCAATCAAATTGAAATTTCAAAAACAATTAAAGTGTATATCTTTCATAAACAAAGCGGTATAATCCCTTGAGTTGGCATTTTTCAGTTAAACCCTTTATTCGGCAGTGGGATAATAATTTCCCACCACTTTTGTTCATACTTTTACCCTGGGTTAAACAGCTGCTTTGTTTTGTTCGGAATTGGTAGAAGATTCCGTATTAAATTCTAATGATTAGAAGGACTTTTGTAACGGTTCAAAAATCAAATTATGTATAAAAACACAAATTTCCGGGATGTCCCGGATATTTTGTAAGCCTGTAGTAGATTCAACTTGAACATGAAAAAAAAATGGAAAAAATTGCAAAAAAATCTAATTTTTGAAAATCAAATCAAATTTTGGATTTTTTTTCAACTTTGATGTCAATTTGGTATCCAAAATCAGCATTTTATTCCTGAAAGGTCAAAGAAAAAAAAAGGTCAAAAATTCTTTTAAAAAATCACAGATTTCAAATTGTGAAGGTAGAAAGCAAAATTTTGAGTCATCTTTTGCCCTATAGGTTTTAAAACATGACGAAATAATTGTAGTATGGTAAAAAAAAAAATCCGAAACCCCAGACCCACAGATTCTGCTAGTAATTCCCCCTCCCCCCAACTTAAAAAAATCATAGATAAAGTAGATTCCTGACCTGTCGTTCCTCCACTCTAAAAAAAACATTATTATTGTCTCTTCGTCACCAAAATAAAATACCTATGCACCTTTAACCCCCGAATATTGTTAATAGACCGAATTTAACGTAAGAAGCGGTGCCGAAAAAATAATAGGGTAGCAATTTGGCATGAAACTGTTAGACCAAAGATGGTCTCATTGAACGATCTCGACTTAATTGTGCCTAGGCCTACTACTATTTAGTAATCGGTCACAACACCAGCCTACTGACGTCATTCCTCGTCCTCGCATGTAAACATGAACGGTCTATTTATGAAATAAGTATATAAAGGGACGATATTGGGAAATAACATGTCTACTGCATGACGTCACGTGCAGGGTCGACCGACACGATGGTCGTCTTCACCCCATAGCCCGACCATGATGTTTACTAGACAAACATTTCTAGCATCTTGCATATATTGAATTTAAGGGGTAGGAGAAATACAGAATCGTTATCTTGAGGTCAATAAAAATACATGTGTACCCTACATCTATTGGAATGTATCCAACTCCCCTACCAGTTTATCCCACTGCCTTACCCACTGATTGAATGTTACATCCAAGCTTCGCCACTGAACATATAGAGAAGTGGATAACAATACCTACTCATAAACAGCTTCTAGTCCTTAAAGTTTAAAGCCTACTTACTATATTTGAATATTTTATAATATCCACTCCTTCACATGTCACACAGGTGTGTTTACTTTACAACAGCCCAGTTCACATGACGAATGGTGGCGTCGATTTGATTATACGATTGGTTGACGAGTTCAAGGATGCATGGCAGACAAAATGATGTCAGTGTCTAATATTGATTGGCCACACTCCCATCACATTCAAATACGCTACAAATGTTCTGTCCTCTGTACAGTAATCGATAAGATAGTTTACAAAACTTTGAACCAATATTCGACTACTCTTCTCATGACAAACGCACATCGAATTAGACACGACATTCGTTGGTGAAGCGCTTGTTCGACTTGAGGTCTACTGGACCCTTTCGCGCTCCTGCGTTATGTTCCGTCATTGTATGATCCTGAGAACATTACTTTCTGATCAACAATACTTATAAGATTGTACAAACATCTGAATGCGATATATATGCGGCCCTACAGGGTTGTCCAAACTGGCCGCCCTGCAAGGCGTAGGTAAAGGTGTTTCTCAAGGGTGTATTGTCGTGATGTCGATCATTCAGGCTTGCGAGAGTGGGCGAAGTGTGGGTAGAGGTGTGTCTCAGGGGTGTGTTGTCTGTCCTACAGGGTGGTGAGAGGGGGCGCAGTGTCCAAGCTGGCCGCCCGGCGTGGCGTGGGTAGAGGTGTGTCTCAGGGGTGTGTTGTCTGTCCTACAGGGTGGTGAGAGGGGGCGCAGTGTGGATTAAGGCGTGTCTCAAGGGTGTGTTTTCTTTCTTACAGGGTGGCGAGAGGGGGCACAGTATCCAAGCTGGCCGCCCGGCGTGGCGTGGGTCCAGGCCGACCCACCTCGCTAGGGCTGGAGAAGGGAGCTGCCGATGCCACTGCACTTCGCCGCCCATTTACCACCAAAGACGCGCAGACCATCACAGGTAGGACAATATGTATATGATTGGGAGTAGCCCGTTTATGTTGGTTATTTTAAGTTTTACAAAATCGTACATAATCGTGCTCTTTGCATGGTGCCAAAAGTCGCGCTTCATTGTGTAAACTAGTTGAAATTTATGCTGATATATGCCGTGACGTCGTTTAAATATAAGTGTTGCGATACTTTGTCCAAATGATATACCTGGAGCCGTCAAAACGCCAACTGTAATACTTGTGTTGGTCTGTAAGGTGGTCCTGCTTTCGACGTTATAGGCTAGCAAAGATCTTTGGTTTTAGAATGCTTGATTCAACCTGGGAACTGGGAAGTGTAAATTCTTTGTATGCACCTGACCATTGCAATGAAATTAAAATTGCCGGATACAATATTGCCGCACTTGAAGGATTGGTTTTCCGAAACATGGCAGTTATTATCACTCATCATCCCTGTCTACAAATTGTGTACCTAGTGTAGAGAGAGACGAACGAATCACATCCATGTAGCGAACAGTAACACAGTGTGATCTTCAGCTATAAAAGAACGAGAGAGACCGCTTTTTATTGTAAAATTACTTGACCCGTCGCGCGTTGCTGCGACGTTGTGTGTTGTTGTTGTTGTTGTTGTTGTTGTTGTTGTTGTTGTGTGTTATGCCAGAACCCTTCGCGGGAGTGTACTTCTCCATAAAAAATACGTATATGTGTCAACTTTCATGGTGATATGTCCAACGGTGTCGAAGTCAATTCATTGGTTAGTCTTCTTTGCAGGCACCTACACCACGTGGAGGAGTTACAACAAAATGGATAGCATAGAAACCTTCCCCGTGAAAAAATACATATTTGTGCCAAGTTTAATGGAGATCGGATGAATGGTGTTGTCTATTAGGGATGTGCTGTTCCAGGTTTTGTTTTCGGTTCCGGTTCCGAGTAGTAAAGCACTCGATTTTTCGGTTCCGGTTTCATCAAAATATGAATAAAAACATTAATTTTTGGATTTCTGAGATTAACCACTTGACAGCTTAACTGGCCTATGAAAAACATACAAATATCTATAAAATTAACAGATGGCGAAGAAATTATGTGAGATCTAACTCTGCCGTTGACAGAACCGTAGTGAATTGACGGCTGTAATGGCAGACCGACTCGGTTGGGTCTTTCCAGTCACGTGATACATATGTGCCATCTAGCTTACCCGTCGCGCGTGGCTGCTTACGTAATGCAGCTGAGGGAGCCACGCTATAAGAACGGTCTTCCTTATCGAAATGAAACTTAATTTGTCATCAGTAGGCCTGTTATTATACGTCATCAATAACATAGTCTGCGACCACACTACACTACATTCGAAAAACATTATTGTTTTTCCACTTTATGTGTTGCAGGCACCGATCACCACGTCTTAACAACAAAATGGATACCATAAAAACCTTCCCCGTAAAAAAATACATATGTGCCAAGTTTCATGGAGATTGGATGAATGGTGTAGTAATGCATAAATGACAAACATACATACATAGACAGACAGACAGACAGACATACATTCGTTTTTATATATATATGGATTATCTATGGCGTCACAGTGAGGTCAATAACGTGGTTTATGAATGAATGTCACACTGTCCTAGATCGCGTCCGTAGGGTAGTAAATTAATTACTAATTGACCGTTGTTTGTTTCTTTGTAAATTTGTGGGCTAACTTGTTGATTTGTAGGTAACATTTTACAAAAATTGTATTTATTTCGTTTATTTTCTAACTATTGTAATGTAACGATAATATTATTCGTAAAGCGTAGTAGTGTGCATTCTAGCCAACATACATTACAACTTCCAAATTAATTTGTAAAATCTATGGTTATACTGTTTACTCTGCTATATTAAACAGACCTTATAGCATACCCTTCTATCTTAAAATGCAGATATATATTACAATTTTTTTTATTTTGTATTGGTAATTTATTTACCGTAAAATTTCCTTCCGATGATTGTTCATTCTTTTGCAATTCATTGAGTAAATGTGCCATAATGTTCACCGCGTATGCAAAACTGCATTATCATCGTGGGGCAGAATCCCGCTGATTCAGGAAGTAAGTTATCCGACAATGGCAGGTAAAACAATTTGATTCGCTGCATCTGGGCTAAAACGTTGAGCAACTACGCCGAGTGGTCATGCGAACCAGGCCGCAGTAAAAACGAATTGACGTTTTATTGTTCTGTTTCTTTGTTTTCATTAAAGTTCTGTTGTGTAATGGTTATAATTAGCCGCCCTCGCAGGCTGCCACTTTGTTCGTACGTTGTTTTGTTTGCATTCCAGTGCAAAACAATGCCACGCACTGCAGTGTGGTTCCAGACTTCGTGCGTGAATTCATCGTGCACGCATTGCTATTACTTTTATTTTCCCGATAGCTTTTGTTAGGCCTATATTTTGTTTTTATTATTGGTTAATTTGTGTGTGAACAAAATAATTGATCAACTTTCAAGGTCAGGCTTCTTATTTTGCGATTATTCTCATCTCTTTTGATTCTCTTCAATATATATATAATGATAGTCGTGAAATAAATCAAATAACTAGTTTATAAATAGTGTTTTACAAAGTTCTATGCTCAATGGTTTTAGTGTCCATAATGATTGACTGTGGAATGAAAATAAAGAATATTGTGAGTGAATTCTTTTTAGATTGATCGATTCAGATAAAGGCGCGTAGGAAGGGGGGGGGGGATGGGGAGAATTGACTCCCCCCCACTTTTCACTCTGACCCCCCCCCCCACCCCCACTGCCGTAGTAAATATGCACACACTTATACAATTCGACAGTCACCTGGGTAAAACGAATATGTTTGCCTGTATATGCTTCGTCATAACATGAAAAATTAGGTTGAAATTTACTAAAATGGACCACTTCATGATCGCCTTCAAATTCCAACTCGACACCTTCTCGCGGTTTGGCCCGTGAATAGGGGAGTTTCACTCCCTGAAACTAATGGCGAGCTCTGGGTCGTCGTCGGGGAACCCCTTCCCTTTGACTACCTCCTCGACGGCGACGACAAAGACAACACGGACGGATGATGACACAGACGGAGACGACCACGACGTGGGGGAACCCCTGCCCTCCCCATATGCTTGTGGCTGGTTCTGACCAGCACAGGCCTGTCCACCCCTGTCCCCCCGCGTCATCCCTTACGTCCCTCCCTTCGTCTCGATTAGCCAAGTTGCATAAATATGAGACGTAAAGCAACATTCAATCAAAAATCATTTTTTGAGTTTTTAGATCGCAGATAGTTGCTATAAAACATTGTTTACAGAGTCCGAGTGCAGTTAAAACATGACAATTAACTGTAGTATGGTGGAAAATTTTTCCGCCTTCGGCGAAACGGCCTCCGGCGGCTGGGGCTTCGCCCCAGACCCCAGCTGCCGCCCTCAAAACCTACTGGTAGATTTGACCTCCCCACTTTTCAAAACGTTCCTACGCGCCTGCTCAGATATAATTTTTATACCTAACTCAAAAGTCGTTTTGACTGTGCACCTAAAAATTCCACCCGTTTATGTGCTCAAGATAAGTATGAATTGATTGCCAGTTTAATTTCTGTGTACGATGGGCTTGCACTGTATTAAAAAATTACATGTTTATCAACTCGTAGAATGACCGCCAAACAAACGTGAAAAACACATTCAACCACGTTTAGATGAAATGAACCTGACCATGTCAAGTATCGTCCAGTGTTGACGAGAACCCACTCATTACTTTTGACATTAATTATTACACTATATTCAGTCAACCTCATAGGCTGCACTGCACCATTAAGATATCGATAGTATTTATTCTAATGCCAGGTCTAGTAATTATCTCGTAAAAATATATTGAAAAATTAAGTCAATAACTCTCTAAAAGGCATGACCAGTACTTGCGTTAAGTGATGTGTAAATTCCCGACATTTATATTTTGGGGAATATTCCCGGGAATGTTGGGATTTTATCGGGAGTTTTGAAAATTGTGCATTATTTGCACGTACTGTCAATATTCAATTTTGATTATGGGTCAATTATGCATTATATGACTGTGCTTAAGGATATAAAAAGAATAATTGATCATAATATTATTATAGGCATAATGTAAAAAGAATTATGCATTTAAATAATAAATGCACGCATATTGTGATGCTTATTAAAAATTAAATATAGCCTATATTATATTCAAACACAAAGTTGGTTTACAAAACATCACCTAATTTTGAAGACTATTCTTTTGAAGTAAGTAAAAATTGTAGTTAATGTTGGGCAAAACCTTTTATAAAATATGTATTATTTTAACCAGGGCATGTAACCAGTTCGAAACAAGACGGGGGAAAAAAATAACGAAAAACCGTTAGATAAGAAAGTGTCTGAACAGAAAACAGAAATTTGGAATTTGGTTTTTGATTAGTTTCGGGTTATTTCGGTCCAGGGCAGTTTCGGATCACAAAGTCTTGAAATAGTCAAACCAAATCCTTTTGTCGGGCAACGTGTAGATGACATTGGGAAGGGGTAGGCCTACATAATAGTGCATTTCATACGCCTTCTTGTGTAGGCCTACTGCAATTGTTCAAAACTATTTCAAAAACTATTTTTTTCCTGGGAAGTGGAGATCAAGAACACTCACTAGACAATAATCCAATTTCTATGGGGTTGCTTTTGCCAGTGGACGTAGAAGTTGGAACACGTGCATGTATCGGTCGGTTTCAAGAAATATATTACGTATTAGGGTATTGATATTTTTCCTTGTTAAATGTACTAAAACAGTAAATCATAACCGGTGTCGCAATAGGTTTAAACCGGTTTGAGCCGAACCAAACCATTTTAATTACAGGGGGTCGAACCGAACAGAAATAAAAATAATTTGGGTTCTATGCCCTGATTTTAATCTCATTTACAAGTAGATATCATTCTTATTTATGAATAGGTCCTATTGAATAATTTTAACGAGGGAGCGGAGCGACTGAGTGTCTCCATTCAACTCAAACGGCTCTCATTCTGTGACTCTGTGTGTCTGTCTGTACGCCCGAAAATAAGCCGAACCGCTGAACAGATTTCGCTGAAATTTTAACAGACATCCGGCACGAATTTACTGAGAACTATTAACAAAATCAGCTAGATCCATTGCGAGTTAATCCTACAATAAATAAATAAAAGTGTGATTTTTAAAAAAATCTATAGCATTTGTTTAGTAGCAGCTAGCTGGACGAGAGCTGCGTGGCTGGCATTGCATAGTGGTAAGCATTTAGTTTAAACCGCACGGAGGGTCGGGGTTCAATGCCCGTTGGTTAGAACTTTTTTTATATTTTTACACCCGCATATTATTTTTGAGGGGTGTTAAATGCGAAATAAAAATCAGGTGATTTTGTTTTATCTTGAAATTTGTTAATGTTTCACGCTTAATACTTACACCACATATTATTTTTGAGGGTTTAAATGGTGATTTTGTTTTATCATGGAAATTTGTTAATTTTTCACGCTAATACGTTTTGAACACGAATCGCATTTTGAATGTTCAATTTAAACTAGGGAAACGCCAAAGTCGTTGTTAAACGAGTGAGTGAGCCAAGTGTTTGAGTATCCGGGAACATCCCCCTTTCCTCCCCTATACATATGGCTGTATCTAGCCCAGTATGGGGAATGATACCGCGGGTACTATTATACACATGGCTAACTCACTCGTTTTCAACTATTTTGGCGTTTCCCTAGTTTTATAGATTCCTAGTTTTTTGGAATATATTACCAATGGGGGAATATTCCCACCTCTACATCACTACTTGCGTTTATAATCACTGGCATGCCTGCCTGCTACACTCTAAAAAGGGATGACTGAAATTAGTCACTTATTCAAGAACCAAGCCGCTCTCAGGGCGTACATATATTAGTGTCTTTCGTGCAGTCGCATTATTCACGTGCACACGAGTCGATAATTATGTCCTCTCGTCGAAACTTTTGCCATACCAGTTTGTTGTGCGATGGCTGGTGTTACAATTATTATACATTTATTTCATATTTATGATAAAATTTATTCCAGCAGATAAACTTTAAACTTTCGTTCTGGATCGTTTGGTTTGCTGCGACGTTAATATAATCGCCTGCCAATATTAATTTTGATTTGAATGTAAACCGTTTCTTTTGAGTTTCATTCACTTTCTTTGGATTTCGTTTGTTGGTATGGTAAGTCGCATGCGTGTTGGGGAGCGTTTTAGACAAACATTGCTAATATGAGGCATATAAAAGCAAAAGAGTCTTTTCTCCACAAAAATCAAAATGACAAATACACCAAAATAAAGAAAAAAACAATGTCGTGGCACGTAATGAGTCGTTTAGAAGCAAACAAATTTTCTCCTGTGTCATATTCGACAACAAAACACATGCTGTAAGCAAACAATAATCTTTAGCTTAGCCATGCCCATTTTGAAATGCTAACTGTTTTTTTTGAGGATTGGTTTTTTGTCATTACCCAACATACTTTGAAAAATTTGGAGAAAGTACCTTTTGACTTGTTATATTCCTCATATGCAACACTAGGTGCATAAAGTTGATGTTGTTTTAATAAGAAATAAAACAACAAAACACTAATCTAAAGTTATCGAAAACATTCTAGCTAAAGTCATGACGATGTTTTGGTAATACCAGTCCTGCCCTCTCCGTTCCCCCACTACCATAAACTCACATAGCATGTCCAGCGTATAATATATTAATGTAACTTGAGGACCTCATATTGGTGCTCAATGCGACTAGACCTGCCTATTATCATAACTACATTGTGTGTGATTGCAATACAAACACAAAGCATTGTAATACATTGTGTGTGGAGCAATGGTACGTAGGGTTGAACTTGCGGCTCTGGGCTTCGATTCCGATTTGGGGCAATTGCTATTACATCACACTAGGTGCTTAAAAGTTGACTAATGCTTTAATACAGCTGTAATAGCAACAGTCACGTTCCTAATGTTGCCATCGACATCTGCTGCATTACAAATTAGCTCTCCATCATAAATGATCCACGTCCTAATTGAACGAGTGCGTAGCGAACGTGTGATCTCCATTCGACTTACGGCTATTGTTTTCTGCGTGCGTGCGTGGTGTGTGTGTGTGTGTACGTTGAAAATCAGCCGAATCGCTGAACAGATTGCGCTGAAATTTTAAACAGACATCCAATACGAGTTTATTGAGAACTGCTAACAAAATCAGCAAGATTCATTGCGATTTAAACCTACAAGAAATAATAAACTGAAAATTAGACTTCCAATGTTTAGAAATTATTTTAACGACAATGTATTAGATTTTGAAAAGATATTTTTTGTTTGTTATTCGCCTGGCCGTGAAATGCCGTGCCCATGCAAGGTCTGTCGAATGTTGCACGTCAAGGTACCCCCAAATTCCGCTCGTAGATTGAGTAAACCTTGCAATATTTTCACGTATTTCGTACTGGCTATGTTAACCATAGTAGGCCCTATTGCCACAGATGATGGACTACACTGCGTTATATGCATTTCAAAACATGTTTAATTAATTTTGAAATACAATCTAGAAATTACAAAATCTTTCCCGACCAGGGGATTGAACCCACTTCTTTCACATTTCGGCTACAAGGGCGCCTTAGCCAACTAGACTAGGGAAACGCCAAAGTCGTAGTAAGACGAGTGAGCGAGTCATGTGGTGAGTACCTAGGAACATTTGCATTTAAGTTTGATAATTATATTCGTATAAAAAATAGTTTTTTAAAGTTAAGTTGGTTTCCCGGGGGACGGGCGCGTCAACTGTAAGGTCATAATGCGCCTCTCTAGCCTATGATAGGCTAGGTAGGCCTAAGGTAGGGGGAAGAAAAGTAATGTAAACAAACGGGTACTCAACACATGGCTCACTCACTCGTTTAACAACGACTTTGGCGTTTCCCTAGTGTTTAGCTAAACGACTGTTTGTGTAACATTTCCACTAAAGTATTGTTCTTTTCCTATGCCATTGTACTTTCACAATGTGTACCCCAACCAGCATAGTTATCATGAAGTATTGTGAGTTGTGACATGTCAAAACTTAGTTTTGTGGTAAAAATACTTCAAGCCATGCAGCCAGCTACCACGCATTTCACGAGGGATAGGCCCCATACTGAGTCGAACTATGTCACCATCACTTGAAGCTTCGTCTCTCAAGGAAGATGACAAGCTACGCACGTTAATTGATTTCTAAGTGACGATTGTTTAACCAACCATTAACTGCAACAGTCATGTCCGTGTGTGTTGCTGGAAGCAGTGAGTGACGCTTAGTGATGATATAATATTTGCTCATTGCGATGCTAATGCCCTGGACCTTGACTTCTACTCTACGTGTGGCGGTTTTTTACGAGTATTATGTAAAAGAATAGTCGACTAATTATCTAAACTACTAAACTTACCGTTTGATAACAGGTTGATAATCCATCACACGCTCGATTGTATTCCACAAATGATGCACTGAAATTGATGCTGTGTTCACAAGCTAATAAAATTAACGAGTTTTTTTTTAAATCGTAACTTTTTCCAGCAGAAAGTAAATACTTTGAAAGAGATATACTTCTTTCAACTTACAATTCCAGCAGAATGGATAATTTTTAGCCTAATCACTTGATTAATTACATGTATAAGCACATTCTTGCTCGGCTAAGGAGACCTATAGGCCTAATACGGCATATACACAAAATCAAATGGTGAAGATAAAACGCGCGACAAAAGTAGGCCTACTCTTGGGAAAAAGGTCTTCAAGTGGGCCGAAATGCTATGAGAGGTACACAACTCCCGCAGACAGAATCAAAACTGAGCGGACTTCTCTCGTCAGGTACATTATATACATGCTGGAGGATTTGGGGTTTGGGGGGAGGACAGTCCTTTCTTCTTATTGGACGTAGATGGTTTTTACAGATGCGTGTAATGATGATGACCATAATGATGATGATATCCACGAGTATGACTAATGATCATAGTCGCCCATGAAGCTCGCTCTAATGATGATGATGCTTGATGATGATGATGATGATGATGATGTTGCTCGGTGATGATGATGATGATGATGGTTTGTGGTAACGTTTGTGTCGCAGGGGCGGAAGAGTTAGTGAGGGTGTGGGGCAATTACTGGGTAATACCGTCTCCCTGACTGATGTGAAGCATTAGGGTGCCTGAAGATTTTGAATGTGTTTGGTATGTCGCTGTGCAGTTTGAATGAATCAAATGGGGTGGCGTTGGTTTACTTCTTCCGTAGATCGTAATTTTGCTGATATGAATGTCGAAATATGAATATAGCATGCAAGATGTTACATTTCGATAGACTCTTATACGGAGATATTAAAACAAGTATACGCTTATTAATATATCGTATATTTATAGAACGATAAATTGGCAAATTGCATGCTCGCCAGATCGACTTCAATCCAAGATGTTTAGCTAGTCCAGCCCTTCCATGACTTCCTCGACCTAGACCTAATCTAGTGCATTATTGTTGCATTGCGGCAGTGAAGTGAGCGATTGAGGCATGGCACGACCAACAGCATTCACTTTGTGACCACATTCGTTACCGTGCATCGGTCACACAATGTAGGCACGACGCGAGTGTTAATTGCACTGTCAACTTCACGTCACGTGTCGTGACAATGTGATATGTTTCAAAGTACCCAAGGAAAGGCGAGAAATCGTATAACGTAAAAGTAATAACTGCAGTAAAGTAAGATTTGTATTTATTTTATTAATTTTTTTAAAAGTTTTATGAAAGTTAATTGATTTGAGGAAACACGACCAACAACTAAAATCGTTTGATAAACGCTCCATTTGAATTCCACCATTTCAGTTGTTTCTGACCCCAAACACGCATTGTATGGAATTTGGTAGTCGGATAAGTGTGTGATGCGCGATAAGTTTACCCCCCCCCCCCCCCCCCAATCCCATCACTTTCTCCTTCAGCTCACATAAAAAACCCATGAACTGCATCGCACGAACTAGGAACAGACCCTTGGAGTTTCCCTCACCCCAACAGTCTTAATTCCTTATTTTGGCTCCGCTCCAGTGTGTGCGGCTTATTTTCGTTCGGTCACATGGCTAGATGGATGAATAGTGTGATGAGATCAGTTCTATGCTGGTTGCTTGTGCTGTCTGCATCTCGGTTGCTTCCGTATACACACGGGTAGAGAGTGCGCGGTTCGAGGCCGGGGGAGGGTCATGATACGGGCGGCGGCGGCATTCGACCGGCCCAAGAGCCGGCGCCGGTCCAGTGACCTTCAGGCGAGGAGGGAGAGGGTTCTCGAGGGATGGAAGTCAGGTAGGATGAAGAGCAGAGGTGCAGGGACACTCCTGTGCAACAGAGTGGATGCTTGGATCGTTGCCAGGGGAAGGAACTCCTCGACGAAAGTAGTTAGCACGTATCCCGTGTATTCATTATTGTCATTTGTTTGTCTAAGACAATGCCTGCATGTACGTGATAATAACCGCTACATATTGGAAAGGTGGCCTTATAAGACTACATGTGAGGTGACTCAAATATGTCATGTGCCTACAACAACCGTATGTACGTTTAAATCAATGATGCATGTAATTACAAATTAGGGGTAACTGTAACAATCACACCAATCACGTTGAAAAATAATGAGGGGAAATTTAATAACAGTTGATTTGTGTGTTTTTTGTTAGTTGCGAATATTTTAAATTGAAAAGTGAACTTTGACCTTGCTTTGGGTTTGAAGCTATCAGGAAGAATCTGTCTTTTATATTATGCAGTGGTGGTGCCGCGCCCAGTAAGTCAGGCATCCTTCATGGTGTGATTGCGTCTGTTTGTTGTTTCTTGCAGGTGTAATGTTGGAGGCGATAGGCGGGAGAGTTGAAAGTAATTCCCGTGTCCATGGTCTTGGTTGTACTCCTGAGGTGACATCCCCACCCCCTGGCTGTTTCAGACGTGTGTAGTAGCGAGGAGCTGCCCGAGGTAGAGATCTTCAGCCTCCTCGAGGACCAGATACCCAAGTATCGCCTCCGAGCAGACACCCTCACTCAGTTTGGCGGCTACGAGAACGAGGACTGGTTCATCCCGACCCCAGCTCTCAAACTAGAGGACGCGGAGCTAGACCTCACGTCCGACTACATTCGGGAGATCCTCAACTATTTCCGTGAGTAAACGCGCAAGCATTGCTATAATTTGTATTGTTTATTGGCACGTGGCGTAGACTACTTGGGAGATCTTCGACGGCTTCGATTCTGTTACCAGCTAAATATTGATCATTGTTTCATTGTTGTTGCCGAACACAATCACGTTAGTGTGTTCAATTTTGTGACCGTTATTGATTCTGTTTATCTCCTGGTCGATTCCCTCCCGTATTCATTTGTTGTGGCGTTAGGTTTTACTAATGGGTTTTCCATTGGCATTACACTCGGCGAGTGTCATAGATGTCATTGTTGTCAACCTCCACTGAATAACATTAAAAACTGAACAAATGAAAAGACAAGTGCAATCCAGTGCGCAACTAGGGCGCACTAGTGCGACTGAGTGCGGCCATGGAAACGACCATTAAATACGTTGACTCAATTGAGTTACACCAAGAGCCCCTCTCCCCCTCTCTGCATCAATGGTACAGCATTCATTACACATGAACCTTACTGTTACACCCGCCCACTCAAACACACACACTTGCACAATTCGCGATATCGTTTGCTGCTAAGCTTCATTTATCGGATCGTTTACGTATCGCTCACAACACAAGATTATTATTACTATGGGTAATCGATGGAGCCACGATATTAGATTAATTGCCAATAGTCGATTGTCTACCCTATACTTCTTTCTACGTTTCAAAAGAGCTAAAAATATTAATTAATTGCTTTGAAATGTAATTGGATTGATAAGTCCTACATAAGAATTCGAGGTAGTATCAAGATTTTTTATATATGTATCGAGTTTTTTAGATTGACTATTATGATTCATGTACGATGTTTTCCTATATTTTTGTGGTTTCGATTATCTCGTCGATTGTATACATCGGTTAATTGAATAACAATTTCCATTATAGTTTGGTATAGTGCAACGTACAGTGCACAGCCGCAATTATGTACTGCCGTTATATTTAATAACAATAATTTGACGGTACTGCGGCTCGCGGTGGATGTAGATCTGTATCAAATCCTTAGCAAAGGCACGATCCGCAATTAATGGACCTTCCTTGATTTCCTCACGCTAATATCAGATGTTACATGTTTTTATAGATGCTCGCGTGATGCTAATGCTCTTCCAAATGAATTAAAATTAAACAGGGAGTTTTAATAGCGGCATCAAAGGTTGTAGTATACTGTTTTGTTAAGTTTTTGTGGTATTGTTAGTTTAGTTTTTGTAGTGATTTTATAATATTTATTGATGTTGTATTTGATACTGTAGGTACTTAACTTTGACATTCCATTTATAATTTTTTAGGAATGCGCTTAGAGGGTGACATGTTCACACGTTCTGTGGGGCATATGTTCTTTCTGTCACTCGCATGTAACACATTTAAATGTTAATTATGCAAATGCAAATATTAATAAAATAAAATAAAAACAATAAACCCTACTTGAAATGTCGTCCTTGATAGTGGTGCTGTTGGTCCCCACATCACGTATGTCGTAGTCATCGGTGAGTAGTCGCCCACTATTGAACATTAGTCATTCCTTGTGCAATTCCAATTACTAAGCTAAGGTATTTTCCTGACAAAATGGCGGAAGATATGCAAATCGTGAGATAACTTATTGCGTATGCTTCCGAGTCTTGCTCCAAGAACTATAGCCCACGTATTTGTTGTGTTTTGTAACCGGTCATTCTCATTCCCAAAACTATTAATTGTTTTGAAGAGGGACAGAACAATAAGGAAAATTCGTCTTATTGTGTACTTTATTTATAATGTTGTTTGCGCTAGTTTCGTGCACTGTTGAACTCTCGCAGTTGAAAGTGTAGGCTACCATTAGACCTACCTGCTCTGTATGGTGCTTCAGATGTGTGCCTACAACGGTATGTGCAATCTCGTTTATTCGCAACCGGGTACGCATCCTGCTCTCATGATTTGTACGCCTGTTTGATCGACCCATCGATCGATCGATAGCCCAAGTGCATGATCTAGAAACCTCAAGAGTCTAGGCCTCTGGGTGTTCTACAGACCTCCGAGATGTTACGGTAAAGCGTCTCAGCTACGGGGGTGCATGTCCACGTCCTGTGGTCATACGTACCTTCTTTGGTAGCTGGACCAGAACGGTACTGTCTCTCTGTCCATAATCTCCAGTCCCGTCGTACGCCTGTGGACTCTGAAATAGTCGGTAGTCGCTCTCAGGCTGCTTACGATGAATGGATGTTACACGATGATACAAGAGATTCATAAAAGTCTTGAACCAAAACACAATATTATTTTTTAGCCTAATTACTTTGCGATATTTTGACTGCATTGTGTGTAAACCCGCATACAATGTTATTATTATATTATTATTATACTATTATTATTATTATTGTTACTTATTATTATTATTTTATTATTATTATTATTTATATTATTATTATTATTATTATTATTTTATTCCAGATTTTTAAACGTTTTTATATCTTTCGCAGTTGCAAATTTACAAACATTTCGTCTTCGGCGATAGGGGACTTCCTACCTCACTTCCAAGTTCCAACTATCACTATTTAACCTTTTGTGTAATTTTAGATTTTAAACGTGTTTTAGGCATTAAAGAAGCTACAATCTGCACACGAAAACGCCTTCAGCCGATAAGTGGCCCTGCCCCTCGAGCTCTACCCGCGAATTGTCAGACTAGAGTTTTGAAGACTACACTCTTATATAACTTTATTCGGGAGATCGATGACTTTATCCGAGCCAAAGGCAATCAAAGGCTGAAAGTTTGTTCAGTGTTCATTCTCGAGTGCTAGGATTTAGTCCTCTAACAGCCTAATTAATAACTAGACAGAGAGTTATGTGTAATATATGCAGCAGTCGTTCAAACGGGAAAATCTATGTTAGATTACAACACCTGAATGAATTGTCTTCATTGATCTAGAATAAATTACTACTTGTATACTCTAAGATTACGTGAGTTACAGGGGCGTAGGAATGGGGGGGTGGGGGGGAAACTCCCCCCCCCCACTTGTTGGCTTGACCCCCCCCACTGGGGGGGGGGGGGGTCAGGCCAGGTATGGGTGTCATTTGCTAACTTATAGCTTATTGGGTGATTTTTAGGATTTTTACTACAGTCGGGCTTGCAAACAAAAAGGAAGGTTTTTGTTAACAATTTTTTTGAAAGATTCAGTAAGAGACGTGATTTGCGAGACTAGACTAGCATCTGATTTTATACTTATGTTTATTATATGTGTGCAGTGTTTTCACTCCCAAGCAGACTGTCGACCGATTTCAGTCAGGTAATCAATCTTCAATGCAATATTAGCTTCAAAAAGTAACCCTTATTCATAATTAAAATTCGCCTGAAAACGTGTTTTTAGGCCACCTATTAAGGGCACCTTTAAAAAAAATATCGCCTACGGCGAAAAAGCCTCCGGCGGCTGGGGCTTCGCCCCAGACTTGGGTTTGCCCGCCCAACCTAGTAATCAACTTAAGTGTGACCCCCCACTAAAAAAATAGTTCCTACGCCACTGGTGAGCTATACCTTATCTATGCTGATGCGGGGGCTTACTATGGCATTGTATTTACAAACTTATAAAATCTCCCCTGCTTTATCTTATGACACGCGTAGGGAACGTAGCCTCATGTTTACTTTCATTTGTGATGATACGGTACATTACGTAAATATTTGCATTAGACTCGCAATATAGCAAACGTCCAATAAAAAGAACCAACAAAATGCGTGTACGCGGAGGCCTGTAAATATTGTGTCTATATAATGTGGATTTTTCTCGCAACCTGATTAGTTGAGTTGTTGTGAGTGTTCGCCACGTCTGATTGTAAAATGCATGGGACGTCTAGACTCACATCCTGTCCTCGGTCGGTAAGAGACCTCACTCGCTTCGCTCGTTCTTCGCCAGTGTTCGTGTCCATTGACTTAAAGTCTTCATTACAAAATCGGTCAGTTACGCAAGAAATAATTACCTGAGAATTTTTATTCGCTCTTCTAATTGATAAGGTTTCGTGCAGTCAACCGATTCAGTGGGCCAACAATATATAATAGAGTCCTCAAGGTTAAGGTCGTTATTGGCATGGGTACATAGACATGACAGAATAAACCTACTTAATTACTGTTATCATCAATCGTAATTCTAAAGATGTTGCTCGTAATTGTCTCGCACAACACAGTGAATAGAATAACCCCTCTACTCACAAAAGATATTTTTCCGCTTGTAATGGGAGGTAGTGAACTTTTATGACGTATGTTTAAACAATTAACAGACATGCAGCATGCTTGGGAGGCAGATAATGATTTTATTTGCCGTGTACCAACTACCAAATATATTATGTCTACATAATTAATTTGAGACAATAAATTATTGCTTTACATTTATGTTTTCTTTTGTAACTGGGTTGAATCTGTAATAAAGTCTCGAGTTCAGAACGTTCGTACCTTTAGAATTACTTGCAGGAACCTCCGATAGACAACTAAATCCTCATTTCTCCTCCATAGCCCATTTTATCCACAGAGTTTTCCTTCGAGCCGTATGACCATAACAAGACGAAAAACAAATCTTGTACGATGATTGAAATCACTTGAGTATATGTAACAAAAATCGCCTTGATTGACTGAAAAATGTAGACACAATTTAAAAGTACGGACAAACATTTTCGGCTATATTATATGTTACGTCAATGCTATTTACAGTAAATATAAAGGGAAAATAATAATTATTGTTAGACCTATAACAATTTTATATTTTAAATAATAATACTATTATGTTGGAAATAATAACGTCACACGCCACGTGTAATACCATTTAGTTATCAGGGGTAATGCATTAGTCTTTGTTGATAAGACGTTATAACCAATGAGAACTAGTATATTGTCCCTACACTTCAAAGGCGTAGATAAGTTGAAACCAGGAGTAATGTATGCGAAATAAACGGCGTCGTTCCTGGACACCTGTCATATACACCAATTCCAATTTACCTTGTCAGAAATACATGATACAGTCATGTTTTCTGGTATCTCGTACAGTATCGTCTTGCGAGGCATATTTATTATTTTTGTTTGCTCGAAATTGGTGCCTATGTCTGGTTAACGTTCTATTTAGCATTGTAGAGCCAATTAGCATAGCAAGGCAATGTTTGTGTGTGGTGTTTAGTCTAAGGCATTTTCTTTGCACCATGGCCCCAGCCCAGAGGTAATGAAGACTCCGGAGTACATATTGCCATTAGCACCTGGTAAGTGTCCTAATTAGTACGAATTTACGCTAAATTAAATAAATTAGTTGACGTACTTTGAATCGCCATAACATGATTTTTATTTGCGCGATTTCACGCATGAAGGTCGTTTTGTTAAATTGTGTATTATTCATTAACCCTAATAGAAATATGGCTTTAATTGGAGCATAAACATGTCTCTACTTCCGCACACAGAAAGTGAATTGGTTTGCTAATGAACTGTGCTTAAAACGGCCGTAGAAAGTACTATATGGCGGAGCATGCAAACCTTGACGTTATCTGCATGGCTGCAAGAGTACATTTTGCAACGTTCATAACAAAGATGAGACGGGTTGTGAAATGCTCACTAAACTAATTGCACATGTGGTGCTTCAATGTGTATACACCGCCCATGGTAGAAGTACCGGAGTGTGCGCTTTGCGTCCTGCAATGCTACATATGATCCACTAGTCAGACTTCGAAAAACATGACATTAATTTGTCAATGTATTCTGGTATGTATAGGCTTATAGCACACGTCATTTTAGTATTCAATGTGAGAGTAAGTACGGAATTGTGATAGATATCCATGACGGGATGTATTGCAAGTATGTGCACAGGGAGTGCAGTATAGACCGCCAAGTATTGAGACAGAAATAATTGTTAGTGTACAGTGCAATCAACTTGTAGTACGGCTACGCTAATCACTATACAAAAGCAACGCAGGGCCCTAAAACAAAGGGATAAAAAACGTGGAAGAAAAGGGTCAGTCGTTGGTTCGAATCCCACATGGGCATGTATGTATATTATTTAATCATTTGACCTTCATTCATCCTCGCCTCATCTATCTCATAGACCAGACAACCAAGAAACAACCATCACTGGCTCATGGTTATGTATTACGATTACCTTTATGATCAAGCTTCTTTTCGAGTATTCATTGTTATGTTGAATGGAATGGCAACCACAGCTTCCGATCAAATCTGCTTGTCTTGTATTCGCAGGTATGATATAAATAACTAACGATTCTATTTCTATTCACTTGAAGGATAAAACGTTCACGAGGTGTAACACTTTCCCATCTACTTCGTGTGCAGCCTGGTACAAGTATTTTGAAGCAATATATGTGTGTATACCGAGGTGTATACTTTTTAAAGCAGTGTGGAATATCGCTTTTTGAGTGCAGCGGTGTGAAACCAGGGGCACTGCATTCTACTTTTTCTTACATCCCGTTTACTTTACTACTGCGACAAGAAATTATTCTTTTTTCCGTATTGTGCCATACGTTCCATACGAATGATGAAAGTTTAACAATGCCCATGAGTTTTAACTTGTTTTGCTAACATCACGAATTCGATTAACACGTCGTGATGGCGCCGAATTTCATGACACGTTTCTTTCTACAATATTTTCCAATAGAGATTTGTAAAAGGCCCTGTGAAAGCGATTCCATTACTAAATTTATTTTGTGTTATCAAGTAAAACTTAACTTTTTTATGGTTTATCCTAGCAGCATGTTCCCATGTTGGGAGTAATTGAGAACTCAGAACACTTATTTGTGAATGGAAATTACACTCACAGCAATCAACGCAAAATCGTTTTATATTACGTGTAGCGAACGAATGGAACGGTCGTCGTAACGAGATTTTGTTTCTTTACAGGGTCTACACAAACGTGTGGATGAGTGTTACTAGGCCCATTATCATATTTAACTACAATATCTCTGTAATTAGTGGGTGAGCCTCACCAACTACGCTGATTTATCACCGTGATAGCGTGATGTACGATTTCTATAAAGTATAACAACGTTCGGTAAATTAATCTTCTTGCTGTGCATCAACCAACCGTATAACATTTTTTCGAGATTCATTTAATTTTGGTTCAGTTGAGTGAGTTGTGATTGAAACCGACTAACTGTTTGTGCTTCGTGACAACTGTCTTGGCGTGGAACTTCTTTGTGCTCCTGTGACCTCATGACCCACGAAGGGTTTAGATGGATTGTATTGTATACAAGCGCGCGCTCAGCTTCAACTGGGCGCGGATCGAACTCGGGCCCTCCGCCCAGAGCTCAAGTAACCTTTGCAACGGGCATTGTTGGGCGGAACCAGGCCAAATGTCAAGAGGTCAAAGTGGCAACGTTATCACATTATTATTTTCATTAGAAATATCCGTACCCTTCGCTGCACCCTTCACTCATGTCTTGGCAATGTATTACTAAAATTCGCATTCGTTTGAAATGAATCAAGTTGTTATTAATCCAGACACCTTTTCCTCTCGTGTGAAGAGCTCATATATCGGAAGCGCTTCTGAAGTGCCACCGAAGAAGCGCAAGTTTGAAGGGGCGCTAAGAGGAAGTCCCGGGTTCAATCCCACGCTGACGCCGGGGTGGAATTGTATTTTGTCTCTACACCGTATCTTTCCGTATCTACACCGTATATCATTTGCAAGTGTGACAGTGTATGTAGTGTTTGCTTTGTAGCGCTTATATTAGAGCGCAAACTATGTGCTGTTCGAGCCGATAAGTGGTAATGGACGAGTATGACTATGGGTATAAAATAGCTTTTTTTATTGTGCTAGATTCGAACCCACGTCCGTATGTTTCGTAAGGCACGAACCTGCGCCGCAATAGCATGACACCGCAGATGCATTTGCATGTTCGATCTGTGGTTTTCCATTTCAATTTGATATTTATCACGAACGTCGTGTGAGAAACCATACAAAACAGATCTCAAAGTTGTCTCGTCATCGCCTATAGGTGATCGTCCATGTGATTGATTGTGATAGGGCACTTGACGCGCTTGGGTGTGACGTAACGTGCGAGCTGATAGCGCGGCGGACTCGCGCCGCTCAGAACTCGACGTTCAGTTGTCTCGGCGTCGCGAGCCTGGAGGCGGTGCCTGCTGCTCGAGAGTGCACTGGGGCATCTATCTGCACGGCGGATGTGACGCACAGTGAAGGGTTATTTATGAAAACTGAATTCCATACTGAAAGCAAGTGAAGCACACTTGCGCGCGCGTCGAGTATTTCAGTGCGGAACTTGATAATGAGGAGTCGAATAGGAGAGTGAACGTTTAACAATTGTACACGAACTAATTATTGCTAAGTACTTAGCCGCACGAAAACAAGTAAGGGGAAATCGGAAATCGTTTCCTTCGATCATTTCCTCGCGAGATCTGTGCTGTGCATCACGATGAGGCGTGCGAGCTGTTGTCTGTCGTCGTCGGTCTTGGAATCCACCTGACCCCGGTCTGTTCGGTTGTCAGGTACGTGTGATTGTGGCGTGCGCGTTGCCGTGGCTTGCGGTCAGTTGAACGACGTCCACCGAGCGAGAATGTCACGCCTCGGACCCGCGGCCCACCGGGCATGACTGACGATGGCGATAGCGAGGTTCCCGCGCTTGCCGACGACGCCGGACGTCGCGACGCCCTTGCATGTGATCGTCGCCCGTGCGTGAGTGTGAGTGCGTCGTGCAGTGGTTCTCGTCCAAGACAGTTGGACGTGGGCTCATTGAAGTGTGCCAGGAATGTGCGCGACAAGACTGAGGCGACGCCCGCGACGCCTGGGCGGACGTCTGACCTTGAGACGGCGGCTCATCAGCTGACCGTACCCTCCTACATCCATGAGGGGCTGGGCGAGTGGTCGCGCTTCCTATACTACTTGGCGCCGAAACTCAGCCCCACCAAGTTCAGGGTCGTCCGAACGTTGTTATTGGACGAAGAAGGTATTTAAACTTTGAAGCTGACGTTTTCGTAATCTTATCTTTGATTGTGATAAAGATATCGGCGGGGTATTTCGATAGTTTTGTGCGTGTTGAAGGTAAACACACTTAGTTGAGCAACAAGCTGGTGCTAATGCGGTGTCTTGAAGCCCCCGCACGCACGCAATCAATTAGCGTCACACAGACGACCCACACTCGCTGTTTCTCCCTCGTGGCCTCCGCGCTCTGGGGACTCCCCCAACTACAACCCCGACATAGACGTTCCCTTCTTGGAACTTATTACTCGGCTCACGACACCACCACGCCCAACCTACTTGGAATCTTATGCCCGATGGTCAACGGATTATTCTTACCGTCCAAATGCGATATTTTTAGTACCAGACTACATCGTTTGACCTAGTATTTTGTATATTATCGATTCGGGAATGACTGCGCACCGAAAGTAGACATCTACTCCAACAACAGCTGATATCGGCGTCGTCGTCGTTCCGCTCTGCGGCGAGAGATGCCGCCAGCGTCGCAGTCTCGTAGACGTGTCGTGACGTCAGCTTCGATTTTCTTATGCGATTTGTCCAGCCCCACTCGATCGAATAATCTTGTTCACCTTTAGTAAGCGGGAAATGAGTAGCATGTGCGCTCAGACTTATCATTGCGATGTGTAAACTAAACGTGTGCTGTTTTGTTTCCGGTCTGTGAGGACATCCGTACAGACGTGTGCCTAGAGTGTTTTTTCTAAAGGTAAATAGACCGATACTTGGCTACGGTAGGCTGTGTGCGTTAATAAAATTGCTGGTGAAGGCGCTCGATTCCTTCTGATCATTCGGAAAGATCCTTGACCGTATTCTTGTGTTCGCTGTTTCTTGTCTCAAGTCAGCTCAGCTGACGTCTCTGAGGTTATACGGCCGGTGAAGTTGGTTTTCGCTCTCCGCTCTTGATTCGTTTGTTATGGTCTATTGCTCCGCATCTCGTGCGTACCGTAACTCAACGTGCGTGTAATGAGTGGAATTAGTCGTAAACAGCTGTCATTTGATACCCAAACAAGTAGTCAGTTGCCTTCAAGGACGTTTGGTATCGTTGACACAGACCAGCAGGAGTAAACCTCGTGGTATGGCTGGCTGTTCGAGTGCGTCTGTGATTTGTGTGTGTGGGCGTATCTGTCAATCAATTGAGTCTGATGCCTGAAACACATTGGACCTTGTTCTCGTAAATATCACAATCGCCATTTATCATCACTAATAAACAAAACGTATGCTGTGGATACACATTCACACTGGATCCTAATGTTTCTCGGTATATACAATGTCGAGCTCTTCCGTTTTCGAGCCGCTTTCAAACCTCCATGAAACATATTTCTACAAAATATAAACAGAAAGTCTTATCCAATTCCAATCATCGTGTCATAACGTTGAAAGGATGTTTTATTACGCTTCAGTCAGACATTGATTTCCTTGTTTTCTGAAACACGAACTGAGGAATGTAGCTCTGCTGGCGGGTTATACAAACAACGCTTTGTTTTATTTCATTGAGTTGCTTATTTTCGAAAATGGTCAAATTTTTCTTCAATTAATTAATAAGCACATAGTATGCTATTCTCGTCTCGTAATACCTGACATGGTGTAGCAGTATAGCAAGCACTATTGGACGTAGGCCTATAGTTTGACGGATTTCAACCAAGCCCATGCACTTTTTTGTTAGTATTTTTATCATTTAGCTAATAGCTATAATAATGTTATATTCGTGACAACGATCTTGAATATGAATTATGGGACTTTGCTTTGCTCTGCCTTTAAATCTCTTATACCTTACCTTCATCATTTCATTGTTGTGCAGTGAGTGAATAAATATGTATCACGGACGGGCAATATTTATTGTGGCATGACATTGAGAGTAAATTACAATACCATTATAATTATATTTATAGTTTTAGACTCGCGTATGTGGTTCTAAAACCGAAGAAAAGAAGTAATACGCTTGCAAGATCCAGGAGCGTATTGAACCACAACTTAGAAAGCATGTATTTTACACGTAACATAGGTATAAACATTGCAGTTATTTACAAGCTCAACCAAAACCACATCAGTTTATTTGTAACTTACTTTCACAATTACTGTCTGTCCGAGTATGAAATACGCTCTTTCAGTCGCGCGCGTAGAAGAGATATTTTTACCTTATAGAACATAACAAAAACGACCGTAAAATGGAGCCGACGCCATATTATGATCTTCAGTGCGGGCTGCGGCCCACTATATAAAGCTATGTGTTCTGTGGGTTTGAATTTTGTATTAATAATGCGTTATTTTATACTACTGCACCGATAAGATATTAACATATTCATATTCTAACTCAAAATACTTGTTGCATGGCCCGCCTTGGTGGCTCTTGGACCGCATGCTTGACTTCCGATGTTGGCAGTTCCCCAGCTCTTTTCTTCTCGCTCGGCGCTCAGTCCTAGTCAATTACAGGCCTACACGACGGGTCGTGAAAGCCTTGCAAAATCTCAATTAAGGCAATCACTGGAGCTTTATTGCGTTTCCTTCACAATTCAAATGGATTGCGCAACAGAATCTACAATCTCACGACTTATTACAAACAAAAATAACTGTAGTTTACAATTGGGAAATACGAGTAGGCCTAACTGCTGCAAACCCGAATAAATCTTATCTAAATACCAATATGCATACTCCTTTAGAGTAGTGGAAAACCTCGAAATCCTGTATTAGTCTCACCGGTGCAAACTCGACTCCTAGTTTAAACCCTTCCAATTGCAGTCTTGGGGAGGAACGCGTTCCTTTTCCAAGAACTTTGATGGGAATGCGTTCCTTTTTTTTAACATAAGAAACTTGCAACGTGAAAAGTTACTGTTTCGTGGTAGTGGGAACGAATTTCGCCGTCGTAATCCCGTAGAACTGCAGTTTTAAAAATATCGTGTCGTGTGACTTTCCTTGTTTTCGAAAATGGCTCCAGCCCCTTGTCAGATGATGATTTTTGTTTATGAACGTCTCATTTAATGCACCAAGGGCTATTCGAGACTACAACCCTTAGCCCCTTGACAGATTCCAAGTGGTGGAAGCGGACGGACTTCTTGGGAAAATTTTCGTCGGTTTAATTTATTTATAACTTTACGAAATATAAATTAACTCCTATCACACGTATCATCGTCGTCATCATTATTATTACTATTATTATTATTTAAATCAGTTATTTTAAAAGGAACGTGAAAGGAACTGAATCCCTTTGAGGAACGTTGGAACTTTCAAAGTTCCTTTTATGGGGGAACTTGCCCAAGACTTGAACCCTCGTCTCTTGGATCCTCGATAACAACCACTCGATGGCATGACTTGGAATAAAAAGCAAAACATGCCTAGACATTATGCACTCATTATCTCTTCGAAAACAACAGATTGACTATAATGGGTAAAATGGTTTTGTATGTTTATTGTCTTATCTCAAGTCCCTTTTCATCCAACTTGTTTATCTTTAGATAAGATATTCATTCATCTGATTAGTTTCGTTGTTTGCAACAGTGCAAACATGCTTTTACCGGTATAGGGAGGGACATGTAAACGTTTGAGGCGTTGTACGTTTACTCCTTGATTTGATAAGTCGAAAAACACTCCCGTAGGTGGAGTGGAATTGATAATATTCAATATAATCCAGAAAATAATCCGGGAATTAACAGGGATCTGGTGCTTGCCGGGCGCCTTACTCAATTACATTATTTGATACCCTCTAAATGCCAAGCTCAAATACCGAGGGACCTAGGATGACGTGAGTCTTCCTCACTCTCCGGATCCACACAACAACACTTTTCATTTACTCTGCCCTCCTAAAAAATACACATAAATGATCGTCACAATGATTCAATGGATCGAGACATGTATCTGTAAACTAAATTTTAAAAATACAAATCTTTGTCTGAACTCTGAACACAAAATTTTAAGAATAAAAATCCTTGTCTGAAAACAAAGTTTGAGGTACAGGAACCATGGGCGTGTACCCCTTTACGTTCTCTGAAATTAAATACACCCAGTTTACTCATAATTTATTAGTTTGGCTACGAACAATTATTGTTACCATCTCCCCCTCCGCCCTCAAGATGAAGTGATGTAAGCAACCTTGGGATAGAATAAAAATAAAATAAATCCGTATAATAAGAGAGATAGGCCATATCTGCTGAGTGTTTTTTTTTCGTGACCTCTTGAGTCTCGGCCAACAGATCCATAATCTACCCTCTCACCTCGCCCCGTCCATTACATCCAAGGCAAGGAAACGCGTGGGGGTAGAGATGCGATCTAAAGCGTCGGACCTTCAGGGATACATCCATGGTCAACAATTACCATGAACGTGAACCATAGGGGGAAATAAACCGAAATGTGAAGTAAAGGTCAAGGTTTCATTGGTGTTGGTTCAAAAGAAAACTCCTTGGCTGGTTGTGTCTAAGCTCCAACGATCGACGAGTGATTTTTGCTTGGAGTAAAGGTAAAATTGAAAGCACAGTCAATAAAACAAAGAAACAAAAATAAGACTATAGTTACCATAACCATCAAAATGAAGCGTATTTTACCTATTTCTATTTATGCATAGTATGGATTGATCCAGATAATATAGCAGTAAACGCAGAGCAATGTGTTCTAGTGATACATTAATATGCTTGTTGATGCGGTGGTTGTACACTTTGCTTGATATTGTTCGTAGTCGTGCCAGGCTGACCGAAATGGAAACGATAAGTTATTTATTACAACCGGACAGTAACTTCAAACGTGTACTATTTTTCGTGTGAACGATTGAGGTAGGTACTCGTTGAGTTGTTGAGATTCAGAATTGATATCCTTTCAGTCGCAAAAACACAGGCAGGGTCGCTATTTCAAAATGGCCTAGTTTAAAAACTCTCGTCACCCAAACCGATTGTACGTTATATTCGAGTCATTGCGCTCTTCTGTAGTAGGACATTTGATTGAGTTTTTCTTGCGATTTTTGTGTCACTGAGTGATTGCAATATTTTCTTGTTTCGTTTGCCCTAGAATGTATAGCTTCAGACTCGTGAACTTTTTCTCGATCTGTTTAGTATGGTATTAAAATTAATTGTAGCCATTTTGATATACCTGTAATTTGACTCGTCCTCGGATGTAACATTTTGAACATTCTTTTCACTATACTAGAATGTTGTTGATGTTGGACACCTGATTATTGGCCAGCTGTTTTCTCCATCATAGGGTCATAGATCAAAGTTGTTATTAACTGTTTGTGCTTTGCGTGTATGCTTTTCGGACTGCATGGAATGCTCCTCACATAGATGTCCTTTGCGCATCTGATGTGTACAGACTATAGACAGATTAGTTACATGTTTATCTATTTTACTCGTTTGCACTACGTTGATAAAAATCATTGCTTATTTGATACCTACTCGTGTTTAGGCTTATCCAGTTCATTCAGTTCATTCTAGTTTCTCCACCGGGACAAAATGCTGTGCAGTCATGCAATACGAATGCGAGACGGAGTGTACTTCATCCAAGATAGAATAATTCATATCAGACACGATAGGTTCTAGTGTGATTAGTGTTGAAGCGTCCGTTCGAGAAATTCAAATGCTTGATTTCGACGAAGCTTCAGTGGAAAAGCTATAAACACAACGTAATTTTCGTGTTTTTTTTTGTCTGTAGACATAATAGGTTTCAATGTATTTTTTATTTCGCGTTCGTTATATTTTTTATTTAAGTTTTGGCTGTCAATTACAGTAATGTGCTAACGAATGTGATCCTTTGAAAGACTGTTGGCTAAGTTCGAGAAAACTAAAGCTTTGACGCAGAACGCAGAGGTAAAGTCAGGATCACTTGGAAGCTCTATTATTTGTCCTATCGGGTTGTGGTGCACCAAAATGTCAAGTAAGAATGTGTTTTAGTGGGTATCAAGGCACATTTTCCAAATACTGATCACTTTTCTTATTAACTGACCGTAAATATGACACCCACAACAGTCAGTTTGCAGAAATGTCCCAATTTTGTGTAAGAGAAAATTATTTGAAATTTCAAAATCGGCTTTGATAAAGACACGCGCTCATCCTTTTGTGAACAGCTTCCCAAAAATGCATATTTTTCGGATGCTAATTAAAGGTCAGAAAGCGGATTTGACGATCCTGCGTTTTTTAAATGGGCATTTAACATTGTAAAAAAGTTGGCCCGAGCTTGGCAAACAGTCATATTATTTTAATGCACGGGAGCCCCAATATCAGAACAAACCAACCCCCCCCCCGGGTCTCGGCAAGCCAATTCCATGTTTCGTCCAATCTGTGAAAACTTACCCCGAAACACTCATTTTCAATCCGATGTTGGCCCGAGCTTGGCAAACAGTCATATTATTTTAATGCACGGGAGTCAATATCAGCAACGTATACCAGCACCTCGTCTCGACAAGCCAATTCCGTGTTTCGTCCAATCTGTGAAAACTTATGCCTATACTAAATCCTTACCCCGAAACACTAATTTTCAATCCGATTTGTAGGAAAACGATCAATAGCTGATAATGTTATGTAATACTCTGCATGCATGTTGGTTGTTCGGACGTGAGTGAGGCCCCTATCAACTTGCCATGGTTGGAATGGCACGAACACGCGTTCGTTATTGATGTCAACAACAAGCAAACACTAATTGGACAAAGGATACAGAAGATAATTATTCTGGCTTGGCTAGAACGTCAATCAACCTCGTTACACCAATGTGAGAACCGACGTTTTTACATAAGCAGAAATCAACGAGCAGTTGAAGAATTTTTCAAAAATTGCTTTTTGGTGTAGTAATTTTATAATTTTATATGGAAACTCAAATTTCAAAGAAGTCGTTTTAAAAATTAACCGTTGGTTTCATAGTGTTTGTTTTGGAATTTTGAAAAAAAAAGTATCCTCAATAAGCCCAGACTTCAGTGAGTGAGCGTAAAGTTTGTTTAGAATTGTTTTGCGAAACAGATGTGAATACTGGGAAACATTTATTCTGAGACTTGTTATTGAAATCTCTCGGAACAATATGCTCTCTTTCTGAGACTGTCACCGATTGTTTTCGTAGAATATTCGTTATGTGTGGTATTAATTGTGTAACAGAACGCATACATGCTTTAGTGGGTACACTATTCATTTATTCGTGACTTAATTGCTTGACGTAACCGTAAAAAATAGATTTGAAGTTCATCTAAATGTAAATTGTCCCTATTTTATATTTTAAAACCGAATAAATCACCCCCATCTATCGGTAAGCGCCGCCCCCTCTCTTCACTCGTACGCGGGGGTGCGTGTATGTTGCCATATCTAGCACACTCGCAGACCCCAGCACAGAAAGGTTTGATAAGCGAGCAGGTAAAACACCTCAAGTTGCATGACCAAGCCAAACTTAAGTGGTTTCTGGATAGTGAACTGGCGTAAAGCTTGGGAAATACAGACTTACTCATTGTTTACTTTTTTGTGGGGTAAATTTTACGTTTGATAAAATTGGTGCAAAATTTTTTGTTCGTTCATTTATTTTTTAAAAAAACAAAACCTTATTTAGTATTATTCATTGATTTTCAAAACAACAGATAAGACTATTTAGTTTGCTATGCTGTGGTAATTTCTAGATTAGAGAACACTTTAGATCTTCAGTTTGTTTATTTTAGTTGTATTCCGAATCGCACTAACCCCTCAACTCTTTAGTTTATTTTTCTCATAGTGTGAAACATGGGAACTGAATTTATTAGTCTGGATATTTTCCTAAAAAATATATTTTGCGGCATCGTAAAAAATGTGCTTTCGCTTCATTCGTGACCCATGTGACCATGTGACCGACGACTCCGTTGAATACCTAAGCACTTCGTATATCGTAGCCATTACGTTTTTGGATGAGCGAAGCGAAGACTTCAATTTTCACCGACCCCCCAAAAAATTTAGCTCCGTTGGTTTTGTTTTTTTTTTCCCTCCGTTTTTTCGCCCTCTACCGGGGCCAAACGGCATATGCCCATCTTGATGAAATTTGACACGACCTCGTTTTCTCTGAAAATTTAAAATTTCCACGTTTTTGGTCAATCGAAGAAAAATTTTTTCATGAATATCGTACTTTTACGATTTTTTTTGATTTTTTTTTGGCGATATTTTTTGTGCCATTTGGCCAATTCTGACCAAACGGGGGGGCTACAACGTTCATATTTCACATGGACATTAAGGTAATGGTGATGTATTTCTTTCTGAAAGAAAAAGTTGAAAAAGTTAGCCAGAATCGAGAGAAATAAAGCTTTTTAATATACGTTTTTTTACTTTTTTGTGCGATATTTTCGTGCCATTTGGGCCAATTCTGACCAAACGGGTGGGGCTACAACGTTCTATTATACATGGACATTAAGGTTATGGTTATGTAGTACCTTTTGAAGAAAAAGTGGAAACATTTAGCCAGAATCCATAGAATAAGCTTTTAATACAAGTTTTTTACGGTAAATAATACCAATTGACAAGAAACAAAAGAAACTTGACAACATTCACCTTCAATGCGTAGGCAGCAAAACAAAGCACTTGCAAAAGTAAAGATATCCCACGCAAACTAAAACCTTTAAAAAGCTCATCCATCAACGCGGCGGGACTTTAGCGTTTTCCTAGTTATATTATATGTCTTACTAATTACTATCTTGGCGAATTAGGCGACTTTTCTTATAATAAAGAATAAATTGTTTGTCGCGTATTTGCATTGGAAAAATATCAAACATGCATATATTTTACAGTGTATTTGCTGATACACGTGACTTATAATTTACTATATGGCCAGTTGAGTTTTTCAATCGTTCGTTAAAAAATTCATTAGC
The DNA here is from genome assembly GCA_024449915.1 of Sweltsa coloradensis. Lineage (NCBI taxonomy): Eukaryota > Metazoa > Arthropoda > Insecta > Plecoptera > Chloroperlidae > Sweltsa > Sweltsa coloradensis. Next base: position 169,921 of record JAMZAV010001166.1, read on the forward strand.
TTAACAGATCGTTATCATGTATTGTCAACACAATATTGTATTTATTTCCTTTTTTTTACATTTTGTTTTCATAAACAATCGCAATATTGGGTTGATGTCATGTTTAACGACATATTGGAAATCGGGTCTTATAAAGGTCTTGCAAAAAATATGTTAACACGTTTTAATGCGTTTAGTATCGCCTTGTGTAAGCAATTAAAACAATTATACCATCCTTCATTGATTGCCATTTGTATAATAATGATGCATCCGACGTATTCTGGTAAAATACGCAAATCCATTGCTACTTTACTCCACGTTTTAATGGAACCCTTCATGTATTAATCAATTGTTTCAGTCACATACATAACAAATTACATTTGCATTGTTTGTCACTCATTAAAATTCTTCGTTGATAAAACTCGTCGCGTGAACATTGAAACTTAACAAAAATCTAAACACTGAATTCCATCTTGTGTTTTTACTTTTCATTCTCTTAAAAAGAAACAGAACCTGAAAATATGTGTTTATTCTTGTACATAACAAAATAATATCGCCAAGTCCTGTGAAGTTATTGTTAGATAATTATAATGGGATTCACCACTTGTACATCTGAATAAATCTAATATGACCTCTCCTGAAACTATGTCAACCTTTATGAGTCTTCGTGATTACCTAAGCCTATTATCTTTGAACCGCCTTAATCCCATTATACTTTCTAGGTGGTAATTCATCTTTTCCCGTAGCTCCCCAACATACGCGGAAAAACGTGTTTTGTAACGTATAATAGAATAGTAAATATAAACTGTGTGTATAGCTTGTTATGTATTTTTTTTAAAACAATGGAGTCATTCTCATCCCACACCTTGCTGTGATCTTATGAGATACCGTGAATACCCAATGAGCATGAAAGATAGCATTGAGATAATGAGAAAGAAGGAAGGGTCTTGTCTTGTGCAGTCTTGTTTGCACAGTGGCCGAGGATGCATGAACACCAATACGGTTTAGATCTTGAGAGGGTCGTGACTGGCTGTCCGCGTTATTTTGTGATCGAAATGAAGGGAGGCTCTTTCTAGTTGCAATCGTGTTGTTTAGAGAAAGTGTTTAGAGAGTGGTGGAGTGCGTCGTGTGGTTTGGAGGTGTTGGGGTGGTTTGTGTCGGGGGCGGGAGGGCGTGGCCGTCTCCGGGGTGTGGTTGTCAAGTGAGTAGGGGAGGCAGGAGCGACGCCTCCATGGCGTCGACCCTCGCCTCGTGGCATCTCTATCATTCCGTTGTCCACCGCCACCATCACAAGAGTTCCGACAGCGGCATCGGCGAAGAGCTGGCCTCGACCGCGGGCACGTACCCGGTGGACGACGAGGATGACGACGACGACGCCCGTCCCCCCGGCGTCGAGGACGACCCGTACGAGTATGACGAGGAGATACCGACGGACGCGAAAGACTTCACCCTCGATGACGACCTCATCTTGGAAGGTAACGCGTCGTGGGGTGGGGATCGCACGCACTCTTGCTGCTTGGACGCTCATACTGCTGCACGCAAGCAGGCGTCGTGTGACAGGCGTCGTTGCTGCACTGCGGCTATTCACTAGATCACCAACAACGTGGTGGCAAACACTTCTTGGTTGAAGTGCCACTGAATGTTTTCGAGCGTAGGCCTACGGTGTACGCTTTTTTCGGTTTTTTGTTGACCTCGTCCTTACCTTTACTTTGTCCTACTAAACCTCTACAATGACGTTCGTTGTGTTGAGTGCTGAATAACAATAGTAGTAGTGGCTTACTGTTTAGATAGTTTGATTGGACTCGTTAAATATACGAGGAATGAATACACACTACATTTGGTGCAACTAGGAGTTATGTATTAGTTCTGTATAATTAGGCCTTTTTTGGTTATAAATTTTTAATTGCACATACTATTTCTATTCAGCAATTAATAGTGTTATTGTGCTGGCAGGTTAAATCGTATTAATTGTTTTAACAACGTTGTTGGGCTGGTTATGCATGATGTCGTCAAATTCAAAGAACTGTAGCTGTAGAAGTAGAAGTTAATTTATCCGAGACCAATACGCAGTGCAGGTTTTGACTCCTCTTGAGAGACAATTTTAGTCGCATCTATTTGTGGTTTTTTATTGTGTAAAAATTAATTATAAGGCATCTTAATAAACAAAAAATAAATTCAATTTTCTAGAATTTAGAATCTGTCAAAATAGTCAAAACCACCCAAATAACGCATTTTCTGATTGATGTATGATGAATATTGAAATCTGATACGATACGGGCGTGTAAGATATCCTTCTGTAATGATTAATGGCTGCAGGACAATTGGAACGCGCCGAACATCAATTCACTCCGTAACATGTACATAAGACTTAAATCATTCTTAAAATAAAACAAGACTATTTTTTATCTGTTGGTTCAATTATCGCACAGTAAGGTATCGCCATAGGCCTAGTCTAGTCTCAATTTCGTAACAGTGTTTACGTCCATTGGCTTTCAAATAACGCGGTTCCTATTCAACTGCCTGTGCACAACGTTAGTGTGTAACTTTTATCATTGGCTCTCAAGTCAATGTAAAAGAAAAAACAATCCCAATTTAAAAACGTGTTATAGTTCATTGTTTTCGCACGTTTGCAATTTATAGCTAACGGATAATTGTTTTGGTTTTTTGCCGTTGTCGAGAGACTGCGGCATTATGAGTGTGATTGTGTTCCATTTTTACTAGGGCGTGGCATTTTACAGTCTCCATAATACGCCTAGTCGAGTCGTCTAGATTAGTCTCGATGCACAAACATGATGGTAGCATTAACCATTAAGTTTGATCGATGTAGTAGTAGCTCATAAGAGCATTGTGTGTTCATACTTCGGGCCATGCCATGCACCTTGTTCCAAGTCTACACGTCAACTTGCAAAGTGTTTACCATATCAAGCAAACTTGATTTGCTTCCATTCTTTTTCACTTTCACCCAAAAGTAATTACTGCTGAATCAATTTGTCTACGATGTGATCCAGTGAGTTGCCGCTATATAGGCCTAACCATGTGTTCCAACATGGCGAGTGTCTTATTGCCAAAACAGATGGTTGCACGCGCATCCTTGTTCAGAAGCTATTTTTAGTTTTTGCACACATCAAGCGTTGCGTTTGTTTGTTTGATTCTTGTAGTCGATTTGAAACAACTTTGTATTTTTATGATTTGCGCTTCTGTTCGCTACGTCGTTTGCTCTCGCTAATACCTTACTACTTGCACAACATTAACATATATGTGTCCAGTTTGTGTGCGGTGTGCTTTAGTTAGTGCATTGCTACACGTGTACGGTGCGCATTATTGGTACATTCTGCTATACGTGGCGTGTGCTTCCATATTGCTATCGTGGCCCTTGTCACAATGTATTCTACATGATGTCTTTTTCGATTGTGTTAGGGGTGGGGGGCTGGGGGGCTTATTTAACATTGCTACACACCTGCACTGCACGTAGCGTTTAAAGCGTCCACACTTGCGCCGAATCCCTTCGTGAACCTCAAACCAATTCAAACCTCCATGTCACCGAGAAGACTAGGTGGCCCACGTTACATCCGCAACGGGGTTCGCAACGAGAATTTGTGCAAGTGTGGACATTGTAGACGTAGCATATAGGTTGAAGAATTGATTAAATTAAAATTACTATCTAATTTACAAATATGACCCCAATATAAATAGCTACAACCCGACGTAGTGACCAAGTCAGCAAGTCTTCACTCCAGCCACCATTACTTGACCTCAAGGAACTTACGAATTAGATGCTGTGAGGTGACCGAGCTAGGATGTTGTTTTAGGTGCACCGGACGTCGCATTAGCTTATAATTTTATAACCATTAGCTTGATTACCTCCTCATTCACCGGTTGAAAGTCGGACTGGAGGTCAATACTAAACATTTAACCTATATTGTAACCGTACTCCATCGTCTGTATTAACCTCGCTGTCGGGTGGGACCCATCCCACTATTAGGATGTGGGCCCTTGCACCCAAACACCGTGCACCCTCCATCGTCTGTATTACCCTCGTTGTGTTGGGTGGGAGACCGTCCCAACAGGCTAGGTCACGTCGTACAGGAAGTGCTGTGCCCTAATGTCCGGGTTAATTATATTCTTGTAGGCTAGCTGTAGCAGCCGTGTTGACCCATCGTTCTCACACTTGTGATGTTAGGCGAGATAGAAAAACTCTCTCGTCAAATTCATTTGCATTCATTGTACACGGAAGCGCACGTTTAAACAAGTTGTGAACATAATTAATTATGAAGTGTGTGATTATTCGACCACTTCACTGTGGGTTCACACAATGCCCACGCTCTTTGTTGATTTCTTTGAGAATGTGTTGTTTTAATATAAATAATACCTAGTCGTGTGCTGTTGTGCTACATCTTGCCACACCCTATCGGACAGGTGATCATCGTTCTGTGCTGTGAGTTTCTCTTGCCATTTGCGCTGTGATTGTTTCATTGTGAGAATGAGTTGATGTTTGTGTTACGCTTTGACATATAGATGGTATACTTGAAGACTTCTATCACGATTGTATTTAATTTCTGTTTCCGTTTATTACTTTGTTGTGATAATTGAAAGCAATGTTGAACTCCAATCCATAATCATGAGTAATTTAATGTACACCAGTAGAACAATAAGTAACAGTCCTAGGCCTACTGATTATTTTATACGTGAAGATATATTCATAGTTATGTTTTGTGATTCTGACATGACTTATTGCCTCTCTCCCTCAACAAACGTTATTTTATGTGTTAAGTCGCCAAACCGAGGTGATAACACTATCAGCTATCAGCTGTTTATTCAAGATCGAAAAAAGTTGTGTGTCTGACTAACTTGATGGCATAATTCAAACTAGTATTTGTTTTGCTAGGAGCACTGCATACAACTCATACAAGTTTGAAGTATAGTATTTTAAATGCAACCATACGATCGTGGGATGAATCCCGGTCTTCCGCAAGACTTTGTTATTAGTTGCTTTTCGAAATTCTGGATATGATACAAAATATGGTAAATGGTCATTCTCCAATATGTTTTTAATTTTAAAGTTAAACCTGATGTACCTGAATACATCCCACCTTTTGTGCTAAAGTAATGTGTAAGTTAAATGTTAACTAATTGCAATCGAATTCACACATTACTTCTTGGCTGACCAAAGACAGTGACAAAAAAAAGTGATATAGGAATTGTAGGCCTACTTCCGGACGACCAATATTACATTATTATGCTGTCCCGTGTCAGTCTCTGCCCCTCGGTCGGTGCTTTACGATGGTTATGAGGGAGTTTACTCGCTAGAATCGCGTAACGCGCATGAGAACGAGCTAACGTCAATCATCCACCGCAAGATATGTGTTGCTCTCAAAGAGCGTGGGAGTGGGAGTGCCGAGTTGATTGAACAGTGCACGGTTTGACCGGCCCACCTCGTTACGTCTACAATTACGGAAATCTTTCATAATTACCCATGTTTTCGGAAAACATTTCTCATGTGAGCTGTTCTGTTACGATGGTGGCCTTCCCCGATAGTAGCCGAAAACAACAGAGTCGTGGATGTATAATTAGTTATCTGTGAAACGGTTACTTTTTTAGATTGTAGCCTAATAATTTGTCAAGGTCCCAAGGTCACAGCAGTGACAAGTGTAAGCTGTTTTAAATTTAAATAGCGTCTTCAACTTGGCATAGTTGAGCGCCGTCCAAGCCCATGAGGCATTACAAACAACCTGTCTGACTGTCGCATGCAGTAATTATCATGAATGAGCCGTGTAAACGACTTGGTAGCACTCAACTGCGTTCCTGGGCCGCGTGTATTGTTTGATCATTGACTTTTATCTTCTTAGGCTCCATGGCAAAAATTTATTTAGTGCGCCATGCATTTTCCAGTCAACGAAATACAGAAGATTAGTTTGTTATCTGTCGCGTAGTCTTTAGAGCCAATCAAATCATTACATTATCAGATTCAGAGCACAATGTTTACAAAAATGCTTCGTTTGACAAATTGCTCATTACGAATTCATGTGGGTCGCTATCGCTTTATGAAATGATAAATATTATCTTTCTTCTTGCCAAACACGCAACTATTTTTATTCGTGTCACGTATTTTTTTATTTTTTTTTACATTTTTCGTCGTTAGGTTGGCTTTTGTGATGCTCTAGTCTAGTCTAAAGCGTTCATAACATCTTCAGTCAAATTACTCAATCTCACCCTATCTCACAACCCTTCTATCACACAATATATGATTACAATATGATTAGCCTACGATCCACCTCTACTTTATTATCCAGTCTTAATCGGTCATCTACATCATACAGACAGATGGTGTGGAAATGTTCCTTGGTGGAACATATATTGCAAAATACAGAATACTTGACATCACTCGACAAATAATGCTCATATACCGGCACCTCCACCATTGTGCCCGTTATCTGGCTATCTTTGTAGCGCATATTATATAATGCCTATACCTTATAATATTTATTCTAACATGGCATTAACCTTACTTCTTTCTGAACAAACAGTTAAATAGAGTACGGATCAAATCATTACAATATTATTATGCAAAGCTTGTTATTGACCGTCTTTTGTGTACTCAACCGATGCGTTTTGATGTTATTTTACCGATAAGGAGAAATCCCAATTATCTTGTGTATTATTTTATCTATTATATTTCTGCTTTCTTTCCTAACGAATTTGCAATGCAATTTTGTTTACGTGTCTGATAACAATTGATATACTCTGCCAGTTTAGTTCGACAAAAGTGTATGATTTTGTTCTTATGCTAGTCGTTCAATTTCTCATCCTCACCCACTGCGCGGGGCTCACGACTAAATCGATTATTGTTTTAATCAAATCTCGTTCGTCACAAGTCACAGCGCATTTCAAGTTTTTAATTTGCTTAGGGTTTTGTAATGGTTATTAATTCATAGCGTCGTCCGTGGGTCACGTCCAGTTTCGGTTTCAACGTGATTTTTTTTAAGTTCTCGATTGATCACATCATATCCGCCATTGCAGCTAGAACTAGAAGTTCTCTTTACATTTCACTCATAGGCCTACTATTGTAGTAACTACTAATGCCAATGCGTGCTGACCCCGTGTTGGGACGGGCTCGATGGGAATAATCTAAACAGCACACGATCTGTCTATTGTTCTTTATCGAGGCACGCGATAGCCGATAAGTCCAGTTGATTTGATGGAATAAAAAAAACTCCCTCCTATAACTATATAATGCGATTTCGATTTTTCTGACCTAGAAAGTGGGTCTCCTTTTGGGCACGTCCAAGTCCAGTCCAGTCCAGTGTTCTTGATTGGGTAAGTAGAGTTTCGCTCGTCGGCTGGCTGCAATTAGCCGCAATCAAAGCAACCTGGATGGCGTGTACTCGTCGTCTTGTTACGTGCCTGACTCAACGAGGGTATCGATCGCTGCATGGTCATCCACGTGAAACCTGTATGTATGGCTTCACTGAGAAGCATTGAGAGTGCATCGTGTCAGTCACTGAAGAGACAGGCAAGACAGTTGTCGTACACTCGAGATCAAAAGCCAGTCGAATCGAAACTAGTGATGATGGAACGTGAAGGAATGAATGATTCTCTCCTTGGCTCTCGCATCTATATAGTACTGGTGTACACTCGAATGATATCGAACCAAGTATCCTCTCATGAATCATGACCCAACGATATTCTTCCGGCCACAGAGATATTATGTCCTCCATGTATGTGTGTTCTTCTCTCTCTGATAAGACCGAAACCAAGTCGTTTTGGCAGTTAGAAACTGTATCCCCAACTAATTGGATGAGCGTAGCGAGCGAAGCGAAGATTCCATTCTACTACACTGGAGAAAAAAATCCGGAATGTTTTTTTTTCTTCTTTCTTTCTTTCTTTTTGTATTTTTGTCTGTTTGTCCACACGATTCCGGCTAAACTGATACTCCGATTGCGATGAAATTTTATGGAGGCCTTCGAAATCTCTGAACTTAGAACTGCCACGTTTTTGAGCGCAATCGGAAAATTATTTCTCATGAAAATCGCAATTTTACGATTTTTTTCGATTTTTAAAACATTTCTTCGACTTAACACCTACATACTTTATCCGATTTTGATGATTTTTTCACAGAACCTTTATTTTATGAAAAAATATATTCTTGGGAAATTTGAGCGCAATTGAAAAAATATTTATCATAAAAATCGAATTTTTACGGGTTTTTTCTTTTTTTAAACAATTCTTTGACTTATAACACCTACATGCTTTATCCGATTGTAATAATTTTTTCGCAGAACCTTAATTTTATGAATTAATATATTGGTGTTAAATTTGAGCGCAATCGAGAAATTATTTCTTATACAAATCGCAAATTTACGATTTTTTTAACAATTGTGTAATTATTACGATTAATTAAAATAAATTAAAAAATTAAAGTTAATTTTTTATTTAATTTAATTTAATTTAAAAAAAATTCAACTTAGTAATGATTTTTCCACAGAACAACAGAAAATTCGCATAACACATGGCAGCTCAATGCACCAATTACGCTCATCCAACAACGCGGCGGGACTTAAGCGTTTTCCTAGTTATTTAATCATGTTAGTAGCTATAACTAGACCAATAGTGGACGACGCCTCCAAACCCCAAAACTACAATGCAAGCCGAGGCACACTTTGCATAACGACGTTTAGCCAGACATATCCAGAGCAACTTCTCGGACATTGAATGTATGTCTGCAAGGCTGCGTGTAATGTTACGTAACTAGCGCATGCCATGCCATGCCAGCCAGACTACACTGTAAGGAAATTCGCCGTATGATCTACAATTATGTTATTGGCAAGAGGAGCTGCCAACCATATAATGGTAGATGTACGCATACGTGCTATGAACAATCTACTACACCTGAATGCTAGAAAGTCCCTCCAATAATGGTAGATCTCCAGTCCCATTTTAGTCACTTATGATATGATTATGAGCAAACCACTCTCACATAACTGTAGATCATTCGTTCCGTTGTAGTCAAACGTACTATTCTTGTGAGTGAACTACACTCACATAATTGTAGATCGTATGTTTCGTTTCAGTAAACGTTATTTACATCGTGCACAGCCTTCCCTTATATAATTGTAGCTTGCTAGTTCCGTTAGTCAAACTAGTTTTCTTGTGAGCGAACTACACTCACATAATTGTAGATCATTCGTTCCTTTAGTCAAACGCATAATTGTCTAAGCGCCTGTAACGCGATCTAGGAGCAAATAAGCAAACTAAAACTAAAAATTAGATTTATTTAATCATTTAATTATTGTATTTAGTACTACATATTTCAAATCATATATTTCCTTCAGCAATCGATCATCTGTAAATGGATACATAGCACATGTTAATTTGACACGATTATAAAGTTACAAGATTTTTCATGGTGACTCGAACTCGATCCAACTGGTACTCTCCAACTGTAAGCAAAGACTCAGACCGTTGCGCCACAGAAGACGCTGAGTACGAGAGGGAGTTACCTCCTATAGATACAACAGCAAATCGACGCAAATATCGTAGGCTTTGTGCACTTGCTCTGTGGCCTACCTTTATTAATATGCATGTATTATTATTGTGTTCTATAATTTAATCATATGGTTCAGTTCTTGCTAATAAGTAATAAGTATCCGGTATTTTTTAATAGCTCAATGATAACATGGAAGCAGGAATTAATACTACACATTTGATGTATATGAGCATAACTTAATATATGCTCGGTGCTTGTAGTCTTCAAACAAAGGGCTGCCTGTTGCGAAGCTCGATAATATGTCCGTGAGATTTATGTTTTATATTTATGTTTTGTTTCATTTATTTGTTATGAGTGCAAGGGTCAAAGACTTAAAGTGTTTCTCTTAGGTGCCAGATTTCAATGACCAGTTAGTGTTTGGTTTAATGGTAGGTTTAGATGAAACCAAACACTAACTGGTCATTGATAAACCGGGCTTGAGCAATACGAATTGCCGTGATAAATAGGTTGAATGATACATTATTGTACATCAAACATCCAGATGCAGGTGATCTCTCGCACAAATATCGTGCTGTAACAATATGCTGCCTGCCAATTTACCCTCACAAAATGGGAGATTCACCTGCCGCGACAAGTAGTTGTTTTCGGGTAACATTATAGTACATTATGCTATTCTCACATAAGTGATCTCTCGCAGAAATATCGTGCTGTAACAATATGCGGCCTGCGAATCTACCCTTTCAAAATGGGAGATTAACCGGCCTCCGTAAATAGGTAGTTGCTACTTAAGTTAACGTCGAATCTCGGCAGATTAATGTTAAATCATCTCAAACTTTTGCGGTTCGCGTTAATTTATAAAACGGAAAACTGGATTCTTTAATATATAATGGTAGTTCTACGGATTATGAGAGTCTGAAGACGACTTTACCATTTCATAATTGTAGATTGTTGCCCTCGTATAATGGTAGATCACCCAAGATTTCTTAGAGTGTAGTTAAACAGCGTGGTGCACTCGTTTTCTACGCGAGAAAACAGTAAGTTCCTACTGACGTATTCGGCATTACCTACCTCTCTGGATTTACATAGCAATCGACATTTATGTTGAAGAGCAGCGCTATGTAATACTCTGTAGTGTTGTGTTAGTTTTCCATTGAGCATGAATGGATGTCTCCGGTGCAACGCGTGGTCGCTGCGTGTGGCGCACTTTCTCTCACCTAAGCAATCGTAGATGTCATTTGTTTTCCGCTTTTGATTTCCGCTCAACTAGTGAAGCCGACCTCCGATCAAGAGTATATTTAGCCCAAGGTTTAGTACTAGTAACTTTCCGGTTAGACTGCTCTTTAGGTCTGTTCAGCCTCTTTAAACTGCAGTGGCTTTTGCTGAGCGATTACGAATTTAAGATCACGCGGGCGTGGTCGATGCGAAAGTTACGTGAATATGCTTCTGTTGCAAAAATATACATTTTCAAACTTTTCCTAGAGCTCTTTACAGAGGTTATTTCCACATCGTCTTACGGCCGACAAAAACCTTGTGAATACTTTGACAGAAGAGAATGTGTCTCGCGTGCTAGCACTGAGGCGTTGGTCTCATCTGTGTTGGTGATGGAAAGTCGTGATTGCAGTGAAAGGATGGAAATGCATTTGATCAGGATTACAATTAATTGAGCGACAGACAGTTCAAACAATCGCCCGTGAATAGAGTCTAATCGTGTGAAATGGAGAGTTGATTAGAGATCGTTATGAATGCATGTATACGCCCGTATACGCTCTCACTGAGGCGTATAGTGAAGGTGGATTACATCGCTATCCGGCCATTGAGCACCGCACAAGAGTTGCGAGGTAGAGGCGCCGAGACCCTCGGTGACGACAGTTAGATGGATGGAAACTAGACGTTGCACGAGATGAAGAGTACAAAGAGCATTCATTGTATTTGTTATTATGCAACCGCCCACAGCCACTCGTCAAGTAAATCCGTATAACTTTACTCGGCGCCAACACCATTAGCGTTGTTTTCCCTGTTGTCCTTGGTTGCACATAATATAATGCAGGTACGCGACAGCTCGCGACAAGTAATGTTTTAACACAGACCCGGCGTGGGGGACATGGGAGACATGGTGCCAGCACGTAGCCTTCTTACTTTACTTTTTCTCGAGAGGTTAGTAGCCATTTATTCTTGACCGCTAATTCGTGACATCGAATATACACGTTTGCACTGTAATTAGTTTAACAATCTACAACTTCTTTTTGCGCTCAATTTAATTTCTTATTTGGCTTTCTTATCACTTCCCTATTGAAAATAATATATACATTTACCCAAATTATGCATATTATGCGAGGGGTTGACAACTCAGCATTTTAGTGTACACTGATTTTTGATTTCGAAATCAGAATTGATTTTTTTTGATTTTGTGATTTTTTTTGATTTTTTATGATGTCTTGATTTTTTGTGATTTTTATGATTTTTGATTTTTGATTTGATTTTTTTTGATTTTTTGATTTTTGATTGATTTTTTGTGATTTTTTTATGTCAAATGATTTTTTTTTATTTTTGGTGATTTGTTTGATGATTCGTTAGTTAGTAGTAAGTGAGTGGTGTCGCAGATGGTTCTTCAACCCTATCTCATCTTTATTTGTCTTCATCGTGAGCAAGAAAACAGCAACCACCTCCACAGCACAATGCCCGTGCACTAATGAAAGCTGCCCTCAGACTGTCCGATACAGCAATCCGCAGCAATCCGCAAAAATCGCAGTAGAAGTCGAAATCGCGGCAGAAACAAAGGCACAGTGTGTTACTGTAGCGAGAAGGGTTGCACGTGTACACTGGCCCGCGCACTGGCCTTGGCAGTGGAATCATATTATCCAGCCGTGTACGCCGCCAAACATTGTATCGCCGTGTAGTTCAAATATACTCACATAAACGCAAATATGGCTCCTTTGATCTCGACTTCGATCCAACACGAATGCCGCATGTTTTGTAAATTTCCGTGATTTTTAGATTGTTATCGATTTTTTATTTGGTTTCGTGATTTCCGATGATTTCTTTACCATTTCAATTTGCTGTGATTTTTCTGATTTTATTTTTAATAATCATGATTTTCTGTGATTTTTTTAGAAATTTCACTGATCTATATTGATTTCCGTGATTTTTAGATTTTTATCTGATTTTTGTGATTTTTTGCGATTTTTTATGATTTTTTGTGATTTTTTGATTTTTTCATGATTTTTTGATTTTTTGTTCACTATATTGATTTTTTGATTTTTATTGATTTTTTTTTTACATTTTTCCTAAGTGTACACTGATTTTTTTGGTCGTTAACCCCTCGATATTATGTAACGTAATGTGCATAATGCATAACGAACTAAAAGTTTAAATAATCGTTTTGGTACCAGTCATCGCCATCATTTTATTTCTGCCGTATGCAAAATTGGTATTAGCTATAACCTCCTCATTCAAACTTCGTCCCTTGAGTAACCGGCTTTCTCTAGTTGCCCAGGAGTCAGCGGACACCGACAGGTAAACGTAGCACCCCTACCCTTGTTATTAGCCGATCACATGCGTGTGTTATTGTTTATGCGTCATGCAGTCCTCGGCTGATGCAACGCCGGGATGATATTGAAATCTCGTCCGCTCCCCCGTGCGACGTCGCGCGATCGATAGGGTGGGTCTCGGCAGCGTCGCTGTGGCAACCCCCTCGCAGTTTCCTCTAGGTGTACGTACGTACGACTGGTTGGCACGTGGCAGCAGCGATTAGACAATCATCCATCTTGGGACGCGGAGAAAGAAGTTGCACACTTGTTTTCATAAGGTTCGTGCCGTGTGGGTAACAAAGAGTGTATACCTATGTTAAATATAGCATGCTACATCAGTATGTATGAGTTAACACCCTGAGCAGGTGTACCGTGTAGCCAGCTCAAAGTCAGAGGTGTGGATGTGTACCAGTGAAATTTGGTACTAGGTTAAAGGTTTGTCTTGTCTTGTGTGGTGGGTTGTATCGTCAGCATGCTGCATCCCAACACAGCTTCCGGGCGACGACACTCGTTGCATCCATGCATCTGCTTGTGCGCGTGGAAGAATAGATATAAAATACGGTTCATTGCGAGCGATATTGCATTGGTTCTCATCGAAAGACGGAGCTGACCATGTTTTAGATGCTGTACGTCGATAGCTCTTGCAACTGTCGTGCTTGTGCATGCATGAAGTAAGTTCGTCGTTGTACACACCTCCACATGGGCCATCTTCAGATATATCTCCTGTCCCCCCAGCCACCCGTCTTCATGTAATTTATTATGTCTGCTTATCCCATGTTAAAGCGAGCACTTATTAAATAACTGATAATCGCTGAGCGGTTACTAAGTAAATGATAGATATTCTTACTTATGCCATATATTGAAGATTCAGCTCAGCTAGATTAAAAACGTTTTCCCATTTTATTTTTGAGTCCCTAGTGAAAAGAGTTAGTTATTAATAACATCAGTGCGTGACGTATGAGTAATGGTCATCCCGTACATAATTATTCCAAACACACCACTGCACAATGGCATTATTCGCAGAAAAGGTGTGCTGGCTCTTAGTACTTTTTGTCTTGTTGCCATGGTTAGACGCGATCAGGGGGTAATCCCAACAAACTAAGTGTAAAGTGTAATGTTAGTTGTTACCATGACGACTAAGGGAGGGGTCGGTAATGCAACAACCAGGGTAATCGAGTATCGGTGCCTGTGTTGCCCAATGTAGTGTTCTATCGTCCCTATGGTCAGTGGCAGTGCGTACAGGGGCTATTTATATATCGTGAGATCGCCTTATAAACGGGACAATCGTTTCGTATTGTTAGTCTTGCTTTTATCATGTAGTTTGTTCATGGGCAACTAACATATGTTTGATTAGTGTGTATTTTATTTTGAATTGTATCTTTTATCGTTTTTTTTTTTTATTATTATTATTATTATTATTATTATTATTATTATTATTATTATTATTATTATTATTATTATTATTTAAGGCTAATCCAGAGCACTTTTACCAATATTTTGAAAGTCAAAGGAAAATGGCTGAAAGTTGGTTGGATGAAAGATGAACTTGAATAAAAAATCAAAAAAAATAAACCTTTTTTTTTGGACGGGACAAAAGCTCTATTTTGGCCATTATATGCAAATTTTAGGTAAATACGAAAATGAATGTTCTAGATGCAATATCTAATTTTGAGGTATGATTTTTTTTATTGTTTCAACACACCTTTGTCTTTGGACTGAGTATAAGGGAAAATAATTTTCTTAAATAATGTTTGATGTGCGATATTTTTGTCACATGGTACAAAAAAGGGTTTTGAACCGGAACACGAAAAAAATCGTTCAACAAAAGTATATTCATAAAATTATTTTCCCTTGTACTCAATCCAGAAACAAAGGTGTGCTTTAATCAATAAAAAAAATCAAAGTAAAAAATTAAGTATTGCATCTAGAACATTCATTTTCGGATTGACCCAAAATTTGCATATAATTGCCACTTTTGTCCCGTCAAAAAAAAAGTTATTTTTTCCTCATTTTTATTCAAGTTCATCTTTCATCCAACCAACTTTTACCCATTTTCCGTTGACTTTCAAAATATCGATAAGAGTGCTCGTTGTTGTATGATTTTTCTTATCCGTAGTTTTGCATGTTATATATTGGCTAAGAACTACTCAGTAAATAAAATAACCAATTAGTCGGTCATCATAAAAATCTCGAATGTATTTCCAAAGGTATAACCTTGTAGGCGTCTTGTCTATCTTGTCTAGTAATTATCGTAGACCGAGTGGGACTAGATAACACTCAAGTGGAAACTCAACACGGTACAAATTGTCGTCACTTCCGTCTAGCTGTCTCTCGAGCATCCTCAAGTGTGAAGCTGTAAAAACCTTTCGTCCGAGCGTAACCATCGCTTATTATTATGACTGGTGTGACATTGAGGTGACGTCATCATTGTCTGTCTCTCGGAGCTCTGAGGGTGATGTCACTCGAGTCGTGTTGTGGGCTCTCCTCGGATCCAGTGTGATGCTGCTCTCGTGGTTCACATAATATAAGGTGCAAGGCATCCAGACGATCCAGCGTTATGTTCTACCGCACTGCGTTAATGTGATAAGTTAAATATCCGTGTTTACTTGTAGCTACTGAGATAACTCAAGTTTTGTTTTATAGGAGTACTGGCGAGATAAACTCGGGAGCTGTTCCGAGTGTAATGTATTTTGTGAGACCCGTTACGCGAGCTGTGTAATCGTGCGGTTTTTTATTTTTATTTTTTTGTTCCAAGTTATTGCATAAATCACTCGGTTTAAATCCAATCATTGTTTTACTCCAATTAATTTTTGAATTTGTGAAGTGTATTTATTTTTAAATTATTCTGACAGTCATCTCATCAACAAATCCCGATTATCGATAGTTCTCCCGTAATCCGAGCTGCATTCTGCGTCACTCAACTAGAAGAATTAAGGACTTCGTGACACATTGGTAGGTTGTCGAAAACTGTAACATTGTCGATGAAGTACTTGCGGGAGTTTGTGAATTAGAGGAGGATCGCGACGTTTTCGCGAGGTGATGTATTGATCTGCTGAGCTAGCGGGAGCGGAATGGGAGGCGGCGCGACAGCGAGGGGGTTAAGGGGAAAGATCGTTAATGGTATTTTTAATTGGATAATTTATTCCGATACACCTACCTCAATAGTGACTCGATCGACCGCTCACGTCACATCGTGCACACACCACACGTCTCCGAGGGACTTCAAGGAACTCCAAGCGGGCCTCGTGACTCACACAAGTTGATATTGTCCCACTCCCAGAATTCCCACATTCTGAAATTGCGAAAAACATGAACAATAGATTAAATATGGTGTATTTGTCTTGCCTGGAAGTAATCTACTTATCAAATCCAAAGTGCACTGTCCAATTCGACCCATTGTAGTACCACGTGCCTTGTGAGACTGGTAAGGGAAGTAAACCAAAGTACGGAAGAGTAAGTGTAATAACTACAGCGGTGCGTTGATCGGTGACGACCCACTTTGACGAGTTTTAAATAAGCTGTTGCAAATTCAATTGCTTTTACCATCTTATTAACGGGCATATATTTGCATTAAATTTAACACCAATTTGAGAATATTAATTTTACCTAATTGTACGTGTTTCACTTCTTCTTAATGTGTTTAACCAAGTTTAACGTCTAATGGTTATGCAACGAGGCTAATGGAGACAACCGTGTGGTGTGAAACTGTGAAAGTAAGTATCATCACACAACTAGAACTAGAAACTGCAACAATCGGGATGCATCAATAATATGTATTAACAATATATTATTTATTTTTATTATTGTTGTTATTATTATTATTATTATTATTATTATTATTATTATTATTATTATTATTATTATTATTATTATTAATATAAGTTTTTTTTAGCATAAGCTTGCTTTAAGGACATAGTTATTGATTCATAGCAGTTGTCGTAAAAGTTTGCCCCGACTGGGAATTATTATTATTACCGGTACTAGGAAAACGCTTAAGTCCTGCCGCGTTGATGGATGAGCTTTTTTATTAGTTTTTAGTTTGCGTAGGACCACTTTTCCTTTGCAAGTGCTTTTTGAATGCATTGTAGGTGATTGTTGTCAAGTTTCTATTGTTACTTGTTAATTGCTATTATAAACCTAAAAAAAACTCAATTAAAACCTTTATTCTATGGATTCTGGCTAACTTTTTCAACTTTTTCTTTCATAAAGCTATACATAACCATTACCTTAATGTACATGTAAAATATGAACGTTGAAGCCCCACCCGTTTGGTCAGAATCGGCTCAAATGTCACGAAAATATTGCACTAAAAATCGAAAAGAATCGTAAAAGTACGATATTCATGAGAAATATTTCTTCGATTGTACCCAAAAACAATACAGGTCTAAGTTCAGAGATTTCGAAGGTCCCCTCCAATTTTGATCAAGATCGCTAATGCCGTTTGCCCGGTAGAAAGTGAACAAACAGACAAAAAAAAAAAAACACCCGAGTTAAATTTTTGGGGGGGGGGGCAGTGAAATTTGAAGTCTTCGCTTCGCTCATCCAATTATTATTATTATTATTATTATTATTATTATTATTATTGATTCATAGCAGTTGTCGAAAAAGTTTGCCCCGACTGGGGTTCGAACCCAGAACCTCCGGCTTAACGTGCCATAGCTCTACCAATTAAGCTACCGGGACCACAGAACAAACCTTTAGGAAACTGCTATTTGTTGTGTGACTGTTGACTTACATGACATAAATCCAACAGAAGACGGCAATGTAGCTGTCAAATCTGAAAGATTGCATGGATAAATTCAATCACATCTCATCTCCCATGAGTTGGGTAGTATGAATATATGGTTTTTAAGCATAAGCCCGCTTTAAGGACATAGTTATTGATTCATAGCAGTTGTCGAAAAAGTTTGCCTCGACTGGGGTTCGAACCCAGAACCTCCGGCTTAACGTGCCATAGCTCTACCAATTAAGCTACCGGGACCACAGAACAAACCTTTAGGAAACTGCTATTTGTTGTGTGACTGTTGACTTACATGACATAAATCCAACAGAAGACGGCAATGTAGCTGTCAAATCTGAAAGATTGCATGGATAAATTCAATCACATCTCATCTCCCATGTGGATTTATGTCATGTAAGTCAACAGTCACACAACAAATAGCAGTTTCCTAAAGGTTTGTTCTGTGGTCCCGGTAGCTTAATTGGTAGAGCTATGGCACGTTAAGCCGGAGGTTCTGGGTTCGAACCCCAGTCGGGGCAAACTTTTTCGACAACTGCTATGAATCAATAACTATGTCCTTAAAGCGGGCTTATGCTTAAAAACCATATATTCATACTACCCAACTCATGGGAGATGAGATGTGATTGAATTTATCCATGCAATCTTTCAGATTTGACAGCTACATTGCCGTCTTCTGTTGGATTTATGTCATGTAAGTCAACAGTCACACAACAAATAGCAGTTTCCTAAAGGTTTGTTCTGTGGTCCCGGTAGCTTAATTGGTAGAGCTATGGCACGTTAAGCCGGAGGTTCTGGGTTCGAACCCCAGTCGGGGCAAACTTTTTCGACAACTGCTATGAATCAATAACTATGTCCTTAAAGCGGGCTTATGCTTAAAAACCATATATTCATACTACCCAACTCATGGGAGATGAGATGTGATTGAATTTATCCATGCAATCTTTCAGATTTGACAGCTACATTGCCGTCTTCTGTTGGATTTATGTCATGTAAGTCAACAGTCACACAACAAATAGCAGTTTCCTAAAGGTTTGTTCTGTGGTCCCGGTAGCTTAATTGGTAGAGCTATGGCACGTTAAGCCGGAGGTTCTGGGTTCGAACCCCAGTCGGGGCAAACTTTTTCGACAACTGCTATGAATCAATAACTATGTCCTTAAAGCGGGCTTATGCTTAAAAACCATATATTCATTATTATTATTATTATTATTATTATTATTATTATTATTATTATTATTATTATTATTATTATTTTATTGGATGTATTTCATACAAACTCGGTCAAAACCGGAGCTAACATGTTGTACGGACTTACGTCAAGTACTTCCATGTGTATCTATATTACATACCTACATTATTACTTTGTCTTAACTCTAACTAAAATAAGTCATTTATAATATAGTTTGTAAATGATGTTTTCTTTCTGCTGTGTACGGTCGTGGCCGATTTCTCGTCGCCATCCTAGCATTTGCTCTTCGGACTATGGGAAACCACGAAAACCATGTCAGGATGGAAGCTGTCTCGGAATCTCGAAGTATCATTCTTAGTTTAGAAATTTACGAACTATTCTACACGTGTTGAGTATTACAGCCTTTTGAGTCTCGATGTAAACATTGGGTGGAAGATCTAGTTGTTTAATGCTTTCATGTAGCTTCTTCGGTATGATGCCATTAGCCGATATCACGTATGTTATATCACGATATCACGATGATATCACGTATTATTGTTATTATTATTATTATTATTATTATTATTATTATTATAATTATAATTATTATTATTATTATTATTATTATTATTATTATTTTTATATTGTTTCATCAAAATTGTCATCTACTGCACTAGAATATAATTATGTACAGACATGGATTGACTTAATTTATCTGTTGAGTTCTCTTTGGCTGTACGTAGTAGGTAGACAATCCTGCGTTTTGGAATGTAGGGATTGTCTTTTGGGCCTATCGACATCTTTATCAATAATGGGAAAGTAAATACTGTAGTGGTATGAATGTGATGAATGATTGAAGCATTATATTTTCTTGAAACAAAACATGATAAATAGGTATTTCTACTCGGAATATTTTAGAGTTGCTAGTGTTCTATTCCTGAATACCATACCGTACTATTTGTATCTTAGCCCAAAGTTGCAGGCATAACATTGAACTTTTAAATTTGTTTTGTTGCAGTCTTATGCAGTGATCGGGTGAGCCAAATGACCAAGACTTACAATGATATTGAGGCAGTCACAAGGCTTCTGGCAGAGGTGGGTCTCTTATTTTTACATTAAGGTGTTTGACTGCTTTTTTTATGTAAACCAGAGAGCATGTTATCTTTTAAGTTATTCCAGTATTATGCTTCACAGTTTTCTATATTATTGTTTGATTGCAACACTGTCCCCGTGCAGCTGTAAGGAAATACATGACAATAATTATGATAGATACAAGGTATGGGATGGGCAAGAGAGCATGTAGCAATCAGCTCTTACAAGGGTGCCAACTACATGACTGTGTAATTCTCTTTTTCTTGTTCACTCATTACATCTCAAGCGTTTTTCCGTACAGTCATGCATAATGCCATTTCCACAGCTACTGATTGGCATTGACATATCCATTGACATCACACTTACAGCCCCTCACAATGTGTTTGGTTTTGTCTGTGTGTTTGTAGGCTAGCTACTTGAAAATCCTTCACAAATCAAAAGTAATCACTCTTTGGCTTAGCTCGTTGCATTGCAAAGTGCAAACCCTAAAACCATTAGTCTTCAAATTCAAACTGACAATGGACTTGAGTTATTAACCCTTTTGTGTTTGTAGGTTCTATAGAAATGTTTACGAAGTCCATCTTTCATTCCAGAAAGAAAAAGATCTCGAATTGACAGCTCGCATTGGCAAGCAGCTACTGGATCAGAACAACAAACTCGAGTCGAATGTTGCTTCTTTAGAGTCCGAGTTAAAGCTTGCCAATGAGAAGTTGACTCAACTCAATCACGAGTTACTAAAGAAGACTGAACTAGTACAGATTCTCACCAACGATGGCGACGACTCGAGTTCTGAAGCCAGTAAGTTAAAACATTACATCTTATTACTGTATTTTGTAACTTAATTTTTGCAGCCTCGGGGACTTTGCCAATTTGCCCCCTTCCCTTAAAAACCCCCTGACGACGACGACGACGACGACGACGACGACGACGACAATGACACCACAAACGTGAGAATCCCCCCTTTCCTCCCCTACCCGTGGCCGGTTCTGACCAGCATGGCCCCTCCTCCCCATATCCCCTAGGCTAGAGTGGTGCATTATGACTCAATAGTTACATGCCCTTACCAAATAAACAAAAAGCAGCCACTTTACCTTTATACAAATATATTTCTCTATATTTGGATGAGCGAAGCGAAGACTTCAATTTCACTGACCCCCCAAAAAATTTAGCTTGGGTGTTTTTGTTTTGTTTGTTTTTTGTTTGTTTGTAATTTTGTCTGTTTGTTCGCTCTCTACCGGGCAAACGGCATATCCGATCTTGATGAAAATTGGAGGGGACCTTCGAAATCTCTGAACTTAGAGCTGTATTGTTTTTGGGTACAATCGAAGAAATATTTCTCATGAATATTGTACTTTTACGATTTTTTGTGCGATATTTTCGTGCCATTTGGGCCAATTCTGACCAAACGGGTGGGGCTTCAACGTTCATATTATACATGGACATTAAGGTTATGGTGATGAAGTACCTTTTGAAAGAAAAAGTTGAAAAAGTTAGCCAGAATCCATAGACTTAAAGCTTTTAATATAAGTTTTTTATGGTAAATAATAACAAATTGACAAGTAACAATAGAAACTTGACAACAATCACCTACAATGCGTAGACAGCAAAACAAAGCACTTGCAAAAGTAAAGATATCCCACGCAAACTAAAAACTAACAAAAAGCGTTTGCGAAGCTTCCTAGTTTACAACCATGTATATATATAGGCTATATATTATCTTGCTCAAGCCATGTAATGTACTCTTAGAATGTATGCAAATAAAAGATGTGCACAATGATTCTACAAACCTCAGCATTACATTTTTGAATGTTATATTTTAACAGAAATACACAGTTAAACCATTTAAGACTTAAGAGGGTACGCTTAGCTTGGCCCAACTCAAATGAGCGCAAACAGGTGTTGATGATTTCTGTCCGGTTGGTAATATCATTACCAAATTTTGAATGGATGTTAATAAAGTACTTTTATATTGATATCCGTAATTGGTTGCACAAAATAAGCCTTAAAGATTCATTGCAAGACATAATTAAGTCCAAAACGTGACTGACAAAATGGGAAATCCAAAACATGGATTACAATTCTGGAAATTCCCACCAAACCGTTTATCTTACGATAAAACCACATTAACCTGCCCATTCACATTGATTTAAACGTTGATATGCATTATGCAAATTTGAGTTGAGAAATCTATACACTTGGAATAAATTCCCAAAGTTGACCAAAATTGAGTAAATTTTGGTGATTTCCCTAAATTTTAATTCAAAATCAATGAATTAATTTAGGAATACGCATAATGGATAACATAGATTTATTCTTTATAAACATTAGTGTAAAATTTGATAATGGTGCTATAAACCGTTAACCCGAAAAATCCAGAAAGCTGAGCGCTTAAACTCGCCTCCGTTCTAGCCTCAGCATACCCTCTTTAAGAATGATACATTGAAGTTGTTCCATTATGTTATCATTTAAAGATGTTGAAATTCTTACTGGTGTGCTCATAATGAATAATATTGTAGTAAGATAGTAACATTGACCACTCATTCATAGTCATAGAAGTAGAATTTTGCATGATAATAGTCATGGCATGTATAGTAATTTACTATGTACACATTCTGGGTGATAATATATATATATATATAATAATAACCAATTATGTGTATATTTTCATCCAGAATGCATGTGAGTGCTATCCACTAGAGAAACTAAAATATGCTCTGATTCTAGGTACTCCGAGTGGGCAGCGGCACATCACACTTGATTTCATGCAGCGGAGGATCGGCTCGTTGGAAGACGAAAACCGGCAGTTGCGGCAAGAGACCAATCAGCTGTTTGATGCCACCACAGAGGGAGAGGAGGCAGAGAAGAGATTGTGGCAGGAGTACACCCAACAGCTTGGTAAGCAAGCATTCAGTATAGTACCTACTCACTATTAGGGGTAGTGAAGCGGAGAACCTCCGGTAGATTCATGTTTTATTCGTAAATGAATCTTTTAAGTCAATTATAGTTACCTTGTAAATAATAATTTATAGTTTGAAGACTAAAAAGTATTGGTACAAATTTTCAGTTAGGTTTCCAAATATGGTCTTAAAGCTGTTAACATGCGTTACGGAAACGATTTTGGTCATGTGACCCATCGTCACATTATCCATTCCTTTATTTGAATCTTATTTAGGATAGTGGTTGAGGTAAAAAAATATATATAGGCCTATATGGATGTATGTATGGGAGACCATATGACAGAAGCACTGTGAGCAGTGCAGTTCAACAAATTCAAAGTCTGCCCCTTCATTCATGCATGAAATTATTTTGTTGTGCTAACAAATAAGACTGCAAGACAGCTAAATCACAACCCCTTGCGCAAGGGGAATGCTAGACTGCCTACTGTCATAAGATATTCTTTTCTTTTTTGTAAACTTTGCTAATTGTTTTTCAATTATAACATGCAACACTTATGCATCTGTTGTTTAACTACTATAAAACATTTATTAAATAACAGTTACTGTTACATTATTGAATTGCAAGACAATAATACAGACAAAAGCGTGGCTGTTCTAAACACTTGTGTGTTAAGTGAGTGTGATCGCTCACAGCGCCCTCTGTCTGTCATCTCATACGGTATCCCACATAAGTAAGCGTGTGTGTGTGTACACTCGGTGATTGTGACACTATAATTTCAGCCAACACCACCTTGGAGCGCGACAGTCTGGAGGAGGAGACGTCGAGGTACAAAGAGGAGAGCCGCGTTTACTACGAAGAGGTAGTCAGTCTCACCGCCAAGCTCGTGGACGCAGACATGAGGATGGACAGAGTAAGTTTGTGTATTTTATATTAAGGGTGGGTAGAAACTAGGTGTATTTCAGTAAACTCCTTGGTTCCCATTTCTATGTTACTTTTTCTTTCGGACAAGATTTTTCAGCAAAATATTACAAAAATAACCGTCCAGTGATGCATAGTGACAAGTGGCAGAGCTGTGTTGGTCTAAAACAATAGTTTAGGGAAAATCAATCTCGCTGACAGTTACTGAAATTTACTCATGACCGGTACTCGCTATCAGAATTGACATCGGTGGTTATCATGTTTAACTTTCGTAATAATATGGTATGGTAAACATGTCAACATGTCAATACCAAAGTACTCGCTCAATCGTAGGCTTAAATATGATATTTCTTTCTGTAGCCAGTGAATGCCCTCATAAGATGTACATGTAACATTTTGTAACTAAGCTAAGCCTCTCTCCTACCAAAATGTCAAAACTAAGATCAAGTCAACCACAAAAAGGATCTTCAGAAACACCACAGAAGAGACTTCGCGACTAAAGAACTGGTGGACCGAGATCAAAAAAGGGCCAGACAAAGACTGGTCGAGGAAGACGGCCACCGCCCATTTCCGGCTTGTAACCGGTCACGACGTCTTGCAGCACCACCTGCACCGCTTCAACATTACCAACGAACCGGCCACCTGCAAACTTTGTAATTTAGAAGATCAAGACAGAGCGCATCTCTTCAGATGCGCCGCCCTCAAGAATGACATTGACTCCTGCCCGATGACCTGAGCAGGATAGAAAAGGAGGCAGTCTTATATTGGATAGCAAGACAGAAGAATGGCTGAAGAGGCCAACTTTGCACAAGAAAAAAAAAAAAAAAAAAAAAGCTAATCTTTAAAGGCATAGGATCATATAGTATTGTTGGGGACATATTGTTAAACCACTAATTATTTGAAGAATTTGAAAAAAAAATTAAAGAAATCGGCCCCAATTTACTCGACTGGTGAGCAATTTTGTTAGTTGGTGACGTCACGCGGCGTGACGTAGATGGTGGTCTTCCTCACCTGGTTCCGAGAGAAGACTGGCTGCCGCGCGCGAGCGCTTCAATGGGCGCGCAGACAAGACCAGTTACATAGTTGAGTTGAATAGTCGGTGTGATCACATTACTTACAATTTTCAGCTTTTTTTGTTTGGTGGAAACGTTATGTTTTCAATAAGATCACGTTTGTTTCTAGCCAGAGTATACGTAGACATTTATTCCTTCTTTACATGCACTTCTAATTTACCTCTCAATTTGACAGAAGGAACTGTTAGTGTTCTTCGATTCACGTGTTGATCTGACATTTCCCTTTTTTATTTTCAGACTGTTGGCAATTTCATTGTATTAACAAAATTTTCGGAACAAACTCGGGTAGGTATGTCTTTACTAAGCCAGGATTTGTATCTCACAAGACTAGGAGATTTGTCCTTCTATGGAAAACGGTGAAAATATATACACTGTACTAGCAAAAATTTTACTGCATCCATATACATACACAGTGCCATGTTATCTTGGGGCACCATGTTTATTTTCTTGTGCGACATTGACACTATAGTCTATTTACAACAAAATGTACAATGTGAATTACAGGTCGAACACATACATAGTAACATACTCCTGCTTAGGAAACTTTTACATAGTTTGTAGCCTGCATCACTTGCATTACCCATAATACTACAATGATGAATGTAACCACTAGTAATATCATATTCAATAAATTACACTGAAAAATAAAAGCAGTACTCAAAACTAGTGACAAAGACTCCATGCAGACACTGTCAACCCGTAACTGCAGGTACCACGTGCTAGAGCAGCGAGCCTCGCCTCGCTGCTCGATCCGTTGACCACCACGAACGTCACATGCCCCCGGGCTCGCGTCAAAACAACCCATTGTAGAGGGAGCGGGCATCACCCATAGATGCCAAATATGACGGAATTCTTATTTTTTGTAGGTCTTCTTGCAGATAATAGTTAGTTACTTCGTTTTATGTAACAATATGCCTTTAAGGGTACCATTGATTATCCTGATTTACTGTTTACTGCCATGTAGCCTTTAATTTAGAAATTGATAGGCCTACTTAGTTTTAGTTTATCTTGTTTTCTTTTTCTTTTTGCAGCCTGTGTGTGTGTGTGTGACTTTTCATGGTAACAATCAAACTACTCCATTCACCTGTGCAATGTGCACACATTATTTTACTGCACCTTTTGAAAACATTGATTGAAAAATTATTTAATGATAATTGTAATGTTACAATTGGAGGTGGTTGCGTGACGTGAGTGACTCACGACTTTCCTCATGATTGTGAGTGAACGTGAATGCTTTGAATAGGTAGGCCTACCGTGAATTTGCGTGATAATATAACTAAATGCTCCAGCTCGGAACGAGCCCTTCTCATCTGCAAGGCCAGGCCTCCCTCCTCTTAGCTTGCCTTGAGTCGCACCCTGACTTAAAATTTAGCCATGAATACGCGAACGAGAGAGTAATTAACCAACAATCTCTTGAATGTATTGTCTGCCAATCACTTGTATTCATCTCTAGTTAATTATTTGTTCACCACTCTCTCAAGAGGAGTAAGTGACGACAGGATGTCTGCCATATTCTGACAATTCGAACATGACCAGGTTGGTGGCAATCGGATTAGAAGGGTGCATGCTAAATGCTCCTCAAAATACCAACAATTGAGTAATCGTGAGTGCGCGTGAGTGCACAAAATTGATCACGCGACCACCTCTAGTTAATCACATTCACATCCATATTTATTTGATGATTCTAAATTTTTTGTTTGCAGTTGACCGTTGAAAACGAAGAGTTATCATCAATCCTAAAAATCACCAAAGATAATCAATGTAGCCTGGCAACCGAGCTGGCCGATCTGAAAGACCGTTACACAGAGGTGTTGAACTTGCTGCAAGAGACACAAGAGCAGCTGCGTAAACAGAGGAAGAAGTCGATGCCGATAGCCAGGGGCGGACTATACCCATCTCTCGGCTCCACCATCATCAACCCTGACTCGATAGCCTCCGAACTCGAGTGCTCTCTCTACTCAGAGCTCAGCATGGACTCCGGCATAAGTACCGACAGAATGTGAGTAGTAACTTACAAACTTGAACCTAAATACTAGGGAAACGCCAAAGTCGTTGCTGAACGAGTGAGTGAGCCATGTGTTGAGTACCCGGTTACATTACTTTTCTTCCCCCTACCTTAGGCCTACCTAGCCTATCATAGGCTAGAGAGGCGCATTATGGCCTTACAGTTGACTCGCCCGTATACCAACTTAACTTTTAAAAACTATTATTTATACAAATATAATAATTATCAAACTTAAATTCAAATGTTCCCGGGTACTCACCACATGACTCACTCACTCGTCTAACAACGACTTTGGCGTTTCCCAAGTCTAGTTGGCTAAAGCGCCCTTATAGCGGAAATGATGGAGACGTAGGTTCAATCCCCTGGTCGGGAAAGATTTTGTAATTCCTAGATTGTATTTAAAAAATTATTAAACATGTTTTGAAATGCATATAACGCAGTGTAGTCCATCATCTGTGGCAAAAGGGCCTACTATGGTAAACATAGCCAGTATGAAATACGTGTAAATATTGCAAAGTTTACTCAATCTCCGAGCGGAATTTGGGGGTACCTTGATGTTCAACATTCGATAGACCTTGCATGGGCATGGCATTTCACAGCCAGATTAATAACAAACAAAAAATATCTTTTCAAAATCTAAACCATTGTCGTTAAAATAATTTCTAAACATTGGAAGCCTATTTTTCAATTTATTATTTCTTGTAGGTTTAAATCGCAATGGATCTTGCTGATTTTGTTAGCAGTAGCAGTTCTCAATAAACTCGTACCGGATGTCTGTTTAAAATTTCAGCGCAATCTGTTCAGCGATTCGGCTGATTTTCAACGTACACACACATATTCACGCAGAAAAACAATAAGGGCCGTTTAAGTCGAATGAAGATCACTCCGTTCGCTGCGCTCACTCGTTTAATAAAACTTCTTGCATCAATATTCAATTCTGTTTCAATTTATGAAAAAAACTAAAAAGGTGAAAGACTAAATAAATACTAACTAAATAGAGTACATTGTGTTGCAAACTCATGTTACAATGTTACATCACGCTTAGATTACTAGTTTGCATTGCACAAATGTGCGAACGTCTGGGGTAGCTCCTCCTAGATTTATAATCTTATGCATGTAGCATTTACTCCTAATTTATGTACTCGACTAAAATATGTTTTGTTATCTGCTAAATGTTTTCTTATTGATCAACATTTAGCATAAGCAAATAAGTCATTACTGTGATTGTTTGTTTCAGGCCGGGATACAAGAAGGTGTTCGAGACTGTGCGTTCTGCATCCCGCAGCTCTAGTTCCGTTTGTAGTGCCAACCCCAGTCCCATTCACCACCTGTATCCTCGAGTCAACCCTCAACATCCGTTTGGTGGCCCGGGCAGCACCACCGTCCTCAGTTCCACCACCACTACTGGTCCTCGTATGAGCTGCTCCGTCTCCTCCATCCAGTCCTCAGGTAGACCCCCACTGGAGCCTCAACGTCATATAGGTAAGACACAACATTTTTAGACACCGAGGAACATAGTACTTCTTATTAAAATAATTATCACTAACTAACTCATTAGCCCGGAAACGTATATTATATAAACCACTCAACTGAACTTTAACATGGGTTAACATTATTATTCGCGATATTTCGGAGACTCCAGTCTCCTTCCTCAAGCATCGTCCATGCCCTGCTTGAGGAAGGAGACTTGAGTCTCCCAAATATCGTGAATAAAAGTAAGTAACCTAGGTTAAAGTTCAGTTGAGTGGTTTTATAATTTAGTACTTCTTATTGTTTTGGAGCATACATATTATGTGTATTAAATCATCTTAGCAAGATATCATCTTAGTACGATATCAGTTTATAGATTTTTGTTAAATGACACTTAAAGGCTTTTATCCATAGAATTGATGAACGTATGTCGGCCCGCCTAGGCCTATAATACACCTAGTAGACGTTTCTTAGCCAGACATTTTTAAGTCTTTACAAGTACTAAATAGAATGCCTTGCTAGTTGCTAGTATAGAAGCAGTTTGCTCAAGCCAAAATGAAGTCTTCACTTTTCATCTAGCATTTCATAATCAGTTAAATGGTTATGCCGAACTGTAGGCTACCTGTAATATGTGAGACAGCAGCAGGTTACTAACACACAAATCAGTGAAATCACCATCAAGCAACAATGTCAATAGTATACTTTCTGCATTCTGTGCATACAAATTACAGCTCTTCTTGGTGTGATGCTAATAATGCTTTCTTGTTGCATCAGGTCCCACATACGGCAGCTCGCTAAGTTTCCCCAGCATGGACTCCATGGGCCACAGTGACTCTGAATACTCTGCAACTAGTGATACCGAGTGTTATCCTGGCGGTTGTCCCACAGGAATCCCGGGGGCTCCGGGAGCCGCTGATCTGGAAGCCGCCTTGCGCCGTCTCACACCGGCTGAGGTTCTATCTAGAAGAAGTGCTCTCAGGTAATGATTCCAGGATCTGTTATTGTTTGCCTGTGCTCACATTTGCATTAATGTCATCATGCATCTAGCCGCCCAGTATAGACATGCTTTCCTTGTGTTACTGTCCATGCCCTCTATCATTTCATCAATCGTTTCCTTTAATCTAGCACATACAGACTAAGGAGCCAGGATCTCGACGAGTTGCCACTGCCTATTTTGACAAAATTAATTAGGCCTACTGCTACCCTGATGCAATTGCAATCAGCAAACAAATACGAGTTTGTTACAATTAGTTTGGAAAAGGCCAACCGGCTGGGCTTTATGTTCTCTATGCTTTCCCAGCCTACAATCTAAACAAATACGAGTTTGTGTAAGTTTATGTTTCAATAATCTAAATGCTTATTTTGTTTCAGTTCTGGCAGTTACGAGTATGCTGACAGTGCACACACACCACCAATGTTCCTTCCATACGGCTGTCGTACGCCTGACAGCATCATGTCGACAGGATCCAGTGGGTTCAGTGGAAACAGTGCTTCCTGGAAACTTCCGGAGAAGTTGCAGATTGTCAAACCCCTGGAAGGTGCGTATAAATTCATAGTTGTGTTGTGAGTTACCAAGCGCAACCACCAATCAGCTGAAATCAAACTTAATAAATACATATGATTAATTAATATGCTACTATGAACTTTATACTTAAATTATATTCATAACTCAGTTCCAACTGTGTCTGGTTGAGACGTTGAGTGGTGGTGTTCCCTAGTTGCCAAGGGTATGAAACTGTCAAATTAATAAACTTCGCTAAACTCCCGTGTTTTTCTGCGCCATCTTTCTTATGCTACTCCAATAATGTTTCCTACTATTTTCTGTCTTCCCACACCTTCACTCTTGCTACATGCTCCCACAATTCATCTCGTTTTAACTTATCCCTTCAATCATCTTCCATATTTCTCTTGGTCGTCCCCTCTTAATTTTTCTTCTTCAGCAGCTTTAACGTCTTGTCTTGGGATCCTCTCGATAATATCTATATGTGACCTTTTTTATTGTCGTATCGACGTATACCTATTTTTAGGGGTGTGCGAACCGGTTCGAATTTCGAACCGAACTCGAACTTTAGTGAAGGTTCGAGTTCGACAAAATTCGGTTCGAATTTCGAACCGAACTCGAACCTCTCCGTGAAAGTAGTGAAAATGCTATTTCAGCACGTTTGAATATCCCGCGCCCTATAGTAGAAGTTCCAGCGATGGCCGATAGAGCGCACCACGCGTATGCTCTCCAGCGCTCTCTATGGCAAACTAGTTTCCTCCAATCGCGACGCTCGGCGATGGTGAATTTGACCTTCAAAGTCAGTGAAATGCAAGTAAAGATGGAAGGAACATAAAAAATGTCAAACCACGCAAACTACGAGTTTAAAAGACGTAAAAAAGTGATCAAATGGAATATTCTCCACATTCTTTCTTCAGGATAGTTGATCGGAAATATTAGTGATATAGACGCAAGCAAACCAATAAGGGATGTTTATTTTCGACGCCATGTCCAGGCCTAGGCCTAGGCTTTCCTAGCTAGCCTAGGCCTATTCACGTCTCCCGGTCCTTGCATCCAAATCCTATTATTGTTTATCGTAATAAATGATGTAGAAAGCTTTATCAACACAAAAGAAGAATCAGTTAAAAAGCTATGAAGTTTTGGTCAATTGGATAATAAAATTTGCCGTTAGCACGCAGCCTACCTAGGCCTAGGCCTAATTTTACACGCGTATACGCCTATAGGGCCTAGGCCCAGGCATGAATAGGCCCTAGGCCTAGCTAGGCCTAGATTGTAGACTTGAAGGGCCTAGGCCTAGGGCTTGTGTAAAAATTAAGAGTACGCTAGGCTAGGCCCCTAGGCCAAGCCTAGTAATTTACTAATTGTTGATTAGGTTTGATTGGAGAAGGGTTGACAGGTTGGGAAAGCAAAGAGAACATAAATCCCAGCCTGAAGGGCTGGGGGCGACAAAACTTTTCACCTGCTGATGACAACTGCAGCTAATTTAAAGTTGTTACCTTATTTTTATTTAGTTTTAATTAAAAAATATTCCTAGAGGTTCGGTTCGGTTCGAGGTTCGAGGTTCGAAATTTTTCTCAAGGTTCGGTTCGAGGTTCGGTTCGAAAAAAAATTCAAGGTTCGCACACCCCTACCTATTTTGATACACTACTCATCTTCTCCCCTTGCGAGGCATGAATCCCAAATACATTCAAACCTGCCTAATACGTTTTCAAAGTAGGCTCTAGTTTTAAACGTTTTTGGCGGGAAAACGTAATAAAAATAATAATCTAAATAAAAAAGCGAGGGGCCCTTCCCTTCCGCAATGGGCCTCCCGCGTGAACACAACAGTACACCAGACATGGTAAGTGGGGTCTCGAGCACTCACTCACTATCTCGCAGGCGACAGTCGGGAGCATAATCAAGTGTTTTTCGAGACTCCATGACATCTTCAGCCAATCAAAAGCACTTCATCCATCCAGCCGCGCGAATCATTTATCTCGCGCGGTAGGCCTATCTTATCTTTTGGCATTGTTCAACTTTTCAAGATAACATCGCGAGGAAATTTCTTGCTGTCATTTAAGAGCACACAATTAGTATGCCCAAACATAACATATTGTGTCCGCTGGCCTTTTCATAGACCCGCACTCATTACGTATGAGTTCAGGGGTAGACATAATTCATTTACAATGCATATGCCTAGCCATGTGAAACGAGACTGACCATTGACGTAAACACGGCGCCTGCCTATCTTCCTAGTTCCGAGCCGGCTGGCAACTGACAGACTCGCATGAGTGAAAGACAGAACCCGCTGCGCCGTACAGTTGCGCAGGCAGCTACGTGCGGGAAAAACTTTGCGTTTGCACATTGCAAGGCTGGTTTACGAACGTTTTTTTTGTGACGTCGCTTCAAATGTGGATCGGGACTATCTTGTGCCAAAAATTTGGTGGTTTTTATCGCGTATTAGGCGGAAAAAAGTATCTTTACAGGAACGTTTTCACGGGCAATTTTAACATTACACTTATAGATGTATATTGGGTTTTCCTAGATTTTTGGACGTAGAAAACGTAATGGAAGGGAACGTTTTTGATGGGTTTCACTGTATAAGTAAACTTAATAGTGGCTCAAGAGTAAAATAGAAATATGGGATTTAAGACTCAAAATTTTAAGAAAATAAGGAGAGGGGTGGGACTACACTCACTCAATTTGAAACTTCTAGACCTATTTGAGCAAGTATTCCATTCTGCATGCTAGTCTACATTGACTATTATTAACACATTTTTTCGTTCTCAGGTTCTCTGACTTTAGCCGCCTGGGTCCCAGCTAGCGACCCCCACCCTAGGCGGACTGTTGGATGAACGTCCTGGTGTCAAGACTAAGGGTGGAAGGCCCCTGAAGACTTTGGTTTGAGACTTACACACTCTCGGACCTGGAAGAGGATGACGAGGTTGGCAAACCCCGGCAAGAGCTTTTCCCGGGCACAGGCTCAGTCTACACGTATTTCCAACAGTACGGTGCTACACCCCCACGACTTGACCAATGTTACTAACAGGTTAGTATCACTGAATAAGAAGGCTTAATAACCTATTAATATGATGTTCTATTCTATTCATCAATCATCAATCATCTTTCATCATCTTAGTTTATTCATTATTTAGCGCGTAAGCCAAGTACACACTGAGACAAAGGGATTCTTATCAACATTTACGTGATATATGAGCCCTGAGAACACAAGTGGGAACTCACTTTTTGTCACATTTGAGCTAGGAGCGGTAAAGTGTTGGGAGAGGTACATTTTATTAACAATTAACTTGTAAAGTGGTGTAAGTGTGAGTTAATGTTTTCACTGCTAGGTAGCACCCCAAGTCATTTCTTGTTAACCGTTTAGAGAAGTTGTTCACAGCTCAAATGGTGTAAGTCATTCTTCAATGCATTGCAATGGCTGCTTTGACAGATATGAACATAGGCCTTTTGTAATGAAGTGAAT
This sequence comes from Sweltsa coloradensis, assembly GCA_024449915.1. Taxonomy (NCBI): domain Eukaryota; kingdom Metazoa; phylum Arthropoda; class Insecta; order Plecoptera; family Chloroperlidae; genus Sweltsa; species Sweltsa coloradensis. The sequence goes on from JAMZAV010001166.1 coordinate 203,237, forward strand.
GAAAACATATTGTTACAGTTTATTCCCTAATTCCCTATTATTGCTATGGCGAGTGCTACTTATACAGTACTAGTGGTGAAAGTCACTCATCCAATCAATTTATCTTCAATTTGGTTTACGGCACTGGTTTAAGTCTAGAAACAATTAAATTGCACCTTTATTTTTCAAAATTTCAGAATGATACAAATTTAAGTTAAACCTTTGTTCAACTGTTGAAAACATAACCAAATCCAAATGCATTCCCCAGTGTTTTCTTTAATGATCTAACTTTACCTCAATTTATCTAAGAATGGAAAATATTTATTTATTTATTTATTTATTTATTTATTTATTTATTTAACGTCTATCCTATTCAGTTATAAAAACTGATTTACAAAGGAGGACAACTAAATAAATCTAATTACATAGATGAAGAAACAACAATAAACTACATTTTCATAAATATTTGAAAAAAGTAGCATTACAACAACAATGCATTTAAACACAAAAATTTTGGTAACAAATAAAAAAATATATATTATATGCATTTAATGAATGAATCAAATATAAAAAAGGGTGTAGAATGAAAAGAAAAGAAAAGAAAGGAAAAAAAACAAAAGGGAAAAAAGAAAGAAAAAGACAAAAAAAAACTGATTTATTATTGAGTTACACCACTTGTGTTCTCAAGGGCTCATATGATAGTTATGTTATTAACCGTTCACACGGAAAAAAAGCAAAAAGCTTGGCGCTCTAACTCATCCCCGCAGTAGCCAACTACTCTTCGAGGAGGTAACACACCGAAAACTCGGGTTGGGACTTGACATCAAATATTCGATTGAACATCGACGTCGAAGCAAAAATTGACTTTCAATTCAACATCGATTTGCCATCTTTTAAAAAAAGGAAATTGCTTTAGAAACCATGTAAATAGTAAAAACCATATAGGGCTATTTTACTTTTTGCATCATTACATTGTAACATTACCTATATTTACATCAACAAATGGGGGGGGGATATGTTTTTTTTTTTTTTTCAATGGATGTCAAAATTATTTGTTTGACATCGATTACAAATTTATAATCAAATCCCAATCGTACTGAAAACTAAGGTGCATTGATTGATAAAACATTATTGAAGATCTATTCCACCCGGCAATGTTCTGTTTTCAGCCTCCAAGGCAGCCAGATGGTGACGGTGCCTAGCAGTCACCAGAGCACATGCCCTCCCACTCCCGCATGCCGCACCCGTCGAAACTCCACCTCCACCTTCTCGATGGGCCTCGGTCTCGCCAAGATGCTCAACGAGCGGGGTATCAAGGCAGTCACTCCATCTTGTGTAAACACTCCGAGCTACACTCCCACTGCCACCCCATGCAACAGCCCCGATGGCACACCACCGCCATCTAGATCTACCTCCCCACCGCCTTACAGTCCGCTTAATTTCCCAGGTTAGTAATAAGTAGAGGTAATGAGAAATGGTGATATAAAAAACCCAAATTTCGTTTTAAAAAATCCAAATTTCGCGTTTTTCGCGATTTCAAAAAAATTGTCAAAAACGTTACTAAAAAAATAAAAAAATCACTAAAAAAAAATTGTACGCACTATTTTGGTATACTATTTTCGCGGAAGCCGTGATACGCGCCGTTATTTTGGAGGTATATTTCCGTGAAGCCCGTGACGTCACGGTACCCCGCCTACCGCGCGCGTAATATTCGGTCTGGACCGGCACCTCCACCAAAACTGAACCGGCACCTCCACATCACTTTACATTTTGCACACTAAAAGGTCCAATTTCGCGATTTAATTCGCGTTTTGACCAGTTTGATGTAATTTTGTGCGTTATTTCGCGCTATACACGAAATTTCGCGAAATTCGCGTTTTCAAAATGTGTTTTTTCCATCACTAAATGATGTAATTCGTCGACAATATTACATTTTAGGCAATAAAAAGGACATTTAAAAAAATTCGCAAATTTCGTTATCACCATTTTCACTACCTCTAGTAATAAGTATCAATTATTTATTTAACGTCGATCGTATTCAGTTATAAAAACTGATTTACAAAGATTCTACCCATTCAGTTACTGAACTGATGTATGGAGGGGTGGAATATATTAATGGCAGGCATATACAGCAGGGCTGCCATTTTTACGGATTTTGTCCATGTTTACAGTTGCCGTATTTAGAACATAAAATGGCTCAACGGATTTTATGGTAAATTCACAGATATTTTGTTAATTTAATTTTGTGCTTATTTTTGTAGATTTGAATCTGTGGGCTAATTTCCATAGAAAATATTGAAAACAGAATTTTGGCTAATTTATTTGAGTTTGTGCATATTATACTGTTTGTAATGCTTGTAAAACAATAAAACAAAGGTTTACCGATTTGACAATCGATAGGCTAGGCTTCGAATATTTCCCAAAACGGTTGATAATCAATTCATGCTTTCTGGATCGATCATCAATATTATTTAGAACCGAATAGCTCGCCCATCGTAAATTTTGATATTGAGGATTGATCACTTGTTCTGCAGAACCTTATAAAATATTTCCAGTCAAGACATAAATCGCTTTATTCCATAAAAATTTGTCCACTGCGATCTACAACACGAGTAAGGCGCAAAGTCCAAAGCGCATCGCCTCTGCAGACTTGCTTGGCATGTGTATGTGTTGCTGGGTGGCTTCACTCGCCACGCCGATTGGTTGCCTCCAACCTCGTCACAACAGAGTACGTCGCTCAAGGTCAGCATCTATCAAGATGCACGTCTCCCCATCTCGCACCAACTCGGCATTGCTTCACTTCATCCGTAGTGCTAGCTTATATCAGTTATTAGGTGTTCCAAAGTAATGCAGAATGTTATTCATCTAGTCTCATAATAAATATTGGTGCATTGAATAGGTGATAACTCAAAAATGAATGAATGACTATGAATGGCGTCTGTTTACGTGACCCACTCTCACAATCAGTCCAGACGGTAACGTGTAGGGGAGGTAGCCTTGCTTGTGAAAAACGTTACAAGTGCGGAAAAACCCTGGATTGAGCAAATAGAAGGAACAAAAGGATGCACTCGCTAAAGGTCCACGGTCCGCCTGGGTATGCAATAAAGTTGCCTAATTTTGATTTGATTACCTATTGACATAAAAAATATTGATATTTATCGATTATTAATCGATTGCTCATGCACAATTATTGATATTCAAATTCATATCAAACTAAAGCAAAAAATACCCCAAATGCAAAAATTTGTAAAAAAAAATGGCAGCCAAGCACACCTTATGACTGTGGTCCCACTCTTGAAACATAGAAGTCATCGCGTAAGAGCATAACCCGGACGGCTAGGGTCACAGGTTCGATCCCCCGTGTAGTCACTTTTTAAAATTAATAGAGAGAGAAAGAGATTTACTGTTTGTCATAACCTTAAAGGCCCAGTAAACCCAAACATACATGTGGATTAATTACAAGCTTAGACATATAACTAGGTTGACTGATCTAGCGCCGCGCCTCTACGACCCTCCGTCTAGCCCGCAGCATCGAGTTTGTCTCGCCTGTGACGTAGATCCGTACATGATCAACTCGGCTGCCCGAGCAAGGTTTAAAACAGCACGCGTCCAAGCGACTCGCCACTTATACGTCTCAAAACGTATCTAATTTTAGTCCGATTTTCAAACAAATGACATCGTTGTCATCTGTGAACCATAACGAATCCATTGCAGGTTTTAAAATACTAGATTATTTCATTTAAGCGGATGTGCGATGATGTAAACACGGCCCAAGATAGCACGCCAACGGGAAAATAAGCAAATCTTGACAGGTGTAAACCAAGCAAACTTATTTGTTAATCAATATAGATTTTTATACCATATTGCGTGAAAAATAATTAGCTGTAATAATGATGTCAGGCATTTAAAGGTGCAAACATAAATGAATTACTTATAGCGAGTTGTTTGACAGGCTGAATCTCTCGTAATGGAATGTTTCATCCCGGCGAGCTCTCGCGAAACGCTGGCCGATCTGTGGAAGAATGTGTTTACGAGCCACTCTAATAACATCTGTTTCTTCAGCAGTAGGCTAGCAGTGCACATACGACATGTCTACGGACACGGTATCATTCAACATTTATCATTCAATGCTAATATTGGCAACTTTTACCAAATTACAGCTAACAACCTGACGCCCCCAGCCTTAGGAAGCACGTTGTATGATCGAGACTGCTACATGGAGATCGAATCAAATGCTATTAGCGTAGCTTGTAGGCGCATGGCTTCCGCACCTAACACGACAAGACGCGACGGATGCACTATGCAAGGCCGTGTTTACATCATCGCACATACGCTTATATGAAATAATCTAGTATTTTAAAACCTGCGATGGATTCGTTATGGTTCACAGATGACAACGATGTCATTCCTTTGAAAATCGTACCAAAATTAGATACGTTTTGAGACGTATAAGTGGTGAGTCGCTTGGACGCGTGCTGTTTTAAACCTTGCTCGGGCCGCCGAGTTGATCATGTACGGATCTACGTCATGGGCGAGACAAACTCAATGCTGCAGGCTAAACGGAGAGTCGTAGAGGCGCGGCGCTAGATCAGTCAACCTAGTCATATGTCTAAGCTTGTAATTAATCCACATGTATGTTTGGGTTTACTGGGCCTTTAATGCATACCTTATGACTGTGGTCCCACTCTTGAAACTGTCAAGTTGGGGACGAATGTAACTGCTAATAGATATTGAATTAGTGGTAGGCTATTATCTGGGGCGTAGCCAGTTAGATATTAATTATTTTATTAGATTCACCATTTAGTGACCAAGATAGCTGATAGGTGGTTCCAGGATGCGGGAATGAGCTTGGTTCTGAACACAAATAAACTCATGTTTCTACCAAAGAGACACTGTATTTGATGCAATAAAACCTACTCTGGTCTTTGGTTCATCCATGCATGGCTATCGTGGAAAGTGGATTCATCCCTTTTACTCTATATTCTACTAATAATCATGAGCTCAAAGCTTTCCCTCACCCTGTACCCTGGTATGGAGGAGTCGTTACGACCGGTCCCACTCTTGAAACATAGAAGTTATCGCGTAAGAGCATAGCCCGGACGGCTGTCACGGGTTTGATCCCCTGTGTAGTCATTTTTAAAATTGAGAGAGAGAGAGAGATTTACTGTTTGTCATAACCTTTAATGCATAAGACTATGGTCCCACTCTTGAAACATTGAAGTCATCGTTTGTTGGATGAGCGTAGCGAGCGAAGCGAAGATTCCATTCTACTACACTGGAGAAAAAAATCCGGAATGTTTTTTTTTTTTTCTTCTTTTTTTCTTTGTATTTTTGTCTGTTTGTCCACACGATTCCGGCTAAACCGATACTCCGATTGCTATGAAATTTTATGGAGGCCTTCGAAATCTCTGAACTTAGAACTGCCACGTTTTTGAGCGCAATCGGAAAAATTTTCTCGTGAAAATCGCAATTTTACGATTTTTTTAGATTTTTAAAAAAATTCTTCGACTTATAATACCTACATGCTTTATCCGATTTTAATGATTTTTGCACAGAACCTTTATTTTATGAATTTAGATATTCTTGTGAAATTTGAGCGCAATTGAAAAAATATTTATCATAAAAATCGAAATTTTACAGTTTTTTTCTTTTTTTAAACAATTCTTTGACTTATAACACCTACATGCTTTATCCGATTGTAATGATTTTTTCGCAGAACCTTAATTTTATGAATTAATATATGTGTTAAATTTGAGCGCAATCTAGAAATTATTTCTTATAAAATCGCAATTTTACGATTTTTTTAACAATTACGATTAATTAAAAAAAAAATTAAAAAATTAATTTTTAATTAAATTTAAATTTAAAAAAATTTCAACTTAGTAATGATTTTTTCACAGAACAGAAAATTCGCATAACACATGGCAGCTCAATGCACCAATTACGCTCATCCAACAACGCGGCGGGACTTCAGCGTTTTCCTAGTTTTATATCAACATCAGCAACAAATACAACAATGCAAGGTTTTCATGGGTACTGGAGCCCATGTGTTTTGGTTATTGGTTAAGATCATGTTTAATTTCAAGTTCACAAAATTTTGTTTTTTCTCCAGTTCCTGTTACCCGATTTTGGTTTTGAAAGCAAAAGTATCTGCATCTGAGGTACATCTAAGTGTGGTCCAAGTTTCATAGTTCTAAGATGTACCGTTTTCCAGAGTTGGGTAAGTTCCTTAAAAAATGGAACTAGTTCCAGTTACAAGTTCCTTAGGCCTATATGAAAAAGGAACTCTTTCCAGTTCCAAGTTCCTCTAAAATAAAAGGAACTATGGCTGTCCTAAGTTCCTTTCCAAATGGAACTAAGTTTCTAAAAAGTTCCTTTTTTTCAATACCGGTAACCATTTTTCTTTAGATCTTCTCGAGAGGGTCAATGATTAGTAGTTATCCGAATTATTTGCAAAGAATGCATAAACTATGTTTGAGATTTGGAGGAATATAATATATATGGATGAGTATGAAGGCTTTCACGACTTGTGAATCAATTTTGAATGATATTTGGGTTGATGATGCACTGCTCCACGTTTCCCAACCAACATGGGTGGTAAACACGACACAACGCAACAACCCAAAAGATCATTCAAAACTCAGGGGTAATTGTAGTGAAAAGAATGAAGTTTAGCTGGCAATGCGACTAATAATGGTGAGAAACCCACGGTGGATAGGGGTTGACCACTGAGTGTAGGAATGGGGATGGGGGTATGACAAGAATTTAGAACAATAGAGGCAAATTTTAGATTTCCTGGAAACTGAGTATTTTACAATCCCTTCATCTTGTAAGTAAACTATGATTTGACTCTTTCATTCCTTAAATTTGTATAGACAAGTTAAAAAATATAAAAGGGGTATATAAAAGGAACTTATGAAAATAATTTACAGTTCCTGAAAAATTGAAACTAGTTCCTTCCTTAAAAAGGAACTAGTTTCCTAGGAACTGGAACTGTTTAGTTCCGTTCTTACCCAACACTGCCGTTTTCTCTGTAGGCTCTTATTCCTTTACCTCAAAAATCCCCAGCCACCCAGCTAGCCAGCCGGAAGGTTTTCAACGATGTTGAGGAACTTTTTTAACACAGAATGGGTTATTGTGGTGTTATATGTTATTGTGTTATATGGATCGGTCTGATTTTATTTTGGTAGGTCATGGACCACATATCAGGTCATATACCGAGTTTCAAGATTGTAAATCTTTCGGGGTGGCGTGTGCAGATAGCTGAAAAACCCCCCAACTCGGGTAGGCGTATACAGGGCCGCGTGTTTCGTCGCCTAAGCAGTCGCGTGCGCTTGACTGCGGGCAAACGACCGTCTCGGATAAACATCACATTTTTTGAACAATTTCATAGTTGCATAAAACGTTCTGTAGACCTACTTTTCATAGATATTTGCGAATATTTCCCATTCTCAACAGGATAAGAGAAAATTCTTAGTGGCAGCGTGCTCTATTATTATGCTTACACTACAGTATTATAAACTGGAGAAGGATTGATAGTTTGGGAAAGCAAAGAGAACATAAATCCCAGCCTGAAGGGCTACACTACATGCAAACAAAACTCACAACACATAACCAAACCTGTGGTAGGGCCACGCAAGAAGCAAATTCTGCATGCATGTTGTCATCATCAGCAAGGTTACTTCAAACACCATTCATACTGAGCCACACCGTCAGCACAACCAGTAAGGGGGCTTCCCTCCCAACTCTAGTGCTCGGGAGACAAAACATCCATGACTAACCCTGGATTATTATATGTATATTATATGGGGTATTATAAATGTGTACTGGTTATCGTGTACATTTAATAACACAGAATTGAAGTTACCTTCTTAGTTAGTAATCCATAGAAATGTAATTTACTTCTCGGCTCGTTGGTCTTGTTGTTAGCGTATCTGCTTCCAATGCAGAAGGTCCAGAATTCGATTCCCGCCAAAGTCAGAAGTTTTTTAACTTCTGATTTGGACCTAAGTACATCAGTTCTTGTCTTAGGAGTTTGTAAACGGTGACTTTGGAGCCGTCCTATAGCAACGAAGCACATAATAAATTCAAAGTTGTTCTGAATCGGCCTTGTTGATTCTGGCGTTGATCCGCGAATGTTCGCACTGTCCATACCACTTATTGCTATATTTCCTATTAAAAATATTGATCTTTGGTTGGTTACCGCTCACTCATCGATTGCGTCGCGGCCTACAGGGTTGGCTTGGTCACTTTGATTTACTGTCCCCCACTGAAAATCAGTTATATAACTGAGTGGGTAGACTCTAAATACAATTTTTTTTTTTTTTCCAATGGGCATATAGAAATGTGTTTTTTGTAACGTTTCAGGTTTGCTTAGTTCTGGTGCCGAATTGTTAAGGCGCACATTTTCCACCGAAACCAATAGGAAGCCGCGAAAGTCACGCTCAAAGATGTCGCTATCTCGTTCCGATCGCAAGGCTCTTTCCGGCATTCGCATCGTGGACCAGTTGAAGACAATTGGATTGGAAACAATCATGTCCACTACGGCGTCTCCTGTCCCACCTTCTCTGACTCTTCAGGGAGCTCTTTACACCTGCCGCACGATAACGAGCCCCATGGCCCAGTTGGCGGGCTTCAAGAACGTGCTTGCCTTGCCTGCCCCCAGCCCCAGCCCTGCCCCAGACCTGGGCGTGCCAGCTAAGCCGGGCAGCGGGGCCCTCAGAGACAACAGACCTGCCCGCAAGGGTACGGTGCGACCTGACCTAGGCACCGTACTGGGTTCCGTGCCAGCCAGACGTGACACCTCCACGCTCGGAACTATCGGCACAATGCTCTTTGGGCGGAAAGGCGGGCTACTTTGAGGAAACAAGTGTGACCCTTAGGTCATTTTTGTAGTGAACAATTTTCTTAATTTATAAACCGTATTTAATTTTTTATAGTTTTATTAAAACGAATTTTTTATGTCAGCCATATTTGCTGCAAATATCTACAGTAAAACCTTGTCTATACTATGTTGTGTGCTAGTATTTAGTTTGATAATAAAATAATACACATTTATGACTGGTTAAAACAATGACAGTTCCAACAATAGCATATTTAAGTTTGCACAGGCCTACTGTGTAATTTATTACAATTTTTTGTTTTAATTTTTTGGACAAACTAACAACAAATAACAATAGTTGCAGTTAATACTAACAAAGTGGGCACATCCTGCATCTAGGCTGTTGGAACTAAAATGTTGTTTTGAAGGTAGACTACTACATTTTGTGGTTGGGATTGCCACCAAAAAGTCTTTTATGAACTAGTACTATAATGGAACAGTAATACTTTGTGGGCCTAATATCAACACATAATATTATAATAATAATAATAATAATAATAATAATAATAATAATAATAATAATAATAATAATATATTTTCTGTAAGTAAAAGCTAAATTACTGTCGGTAAAAGCATCACAGTAAGCGGTACTATCTTTTAAAAACGATGCATGAAATATAAACCAAGATAAAACTACGTAATGTGTTGAATGTTTACCTACAACTACTGTTATTCAATCAATATCATGCTATTCAAACTAAATTACATGCCATGCAGGGACCAGAGCAAACAAACTTTTTGGTAAAAACTAAAAATGAATTTTTCAAGGTTCCAGCTTAAGTTATTTGATTAATAATTTTAATTAGCAAGGAATGAACAAGATACGGTCATTCCCAACCAACTTTTCGTCAACTTGCAATGCAATACATAATTACTACCTACCTGTTAAGGGATAACATTGGGCATATGGCTACCCAATTCTATTTGAATCTGCATTGTATGCAAATCCAAATTCCAGTAATTTTGGAATTTGTTCTATTATCATTAATAATAATCATCATAACTCAGTTCCAACTATGTCGGGTTGAGTGGTGGTTTTCCACCATTATCAAGGGCATGAAACTGTAGATACTAAGCTTGCCAGACTCAGTGTTTCTTCCACATCATCTAACTCTTTCCTCTCCACCAATTTACTCCACTCTCTTCTGTCCTCCCACAGCTTTACTCTTGCCACATGCTCCCACACTTCATTCCGTTTTCCAACGTCTTCTTGAATTACGCCCCAGACCCCGGATTGCCGCGCCATCCTCGTGGCGAGTGGATTTGAGACCTGGCGAGTCCATTGCCTTGCAATTTTTCGAGGGTTGGGCTACAACGTTCATATTTCACATGGACATTAAGAGGCTGGGATAGTCGCGAAATTAAAAACACGCAAAATTACATTTTTTTCGTGATATCTCGAGAACTATGCAAAATATCTAAAAACTTATTCTAGACCGAATTGTGGTTTTGTTAGAACAATATAATGCAAGAAAAGATATTCAAATATAATAATTGGTGCGGTTTGTATTTAAGATATGCATTTAATTTATTAAAATTCTAATAAAAAACTTAATTACCATCACATTTTAATATTTTTTCTTGCATTATATTGTTCTAACAAAACCACAATTCGGTCTAGAATCAGTTTTTAGATATTTTGCATTGTTCTCGAGATATCACGAAAAAACTGTAATTTTGCATGGTTTTAATTTTGCGACTATCCCATCCTCTTAAGGTAATGGTGATGTACTTATTGCCTTTTGAAAGAAAGAGTTGAAAAAGTTAGCCAGAAATCCATAGAAATAAAGGTTTTAATATGAGTTTTTTGAGGTGTACATAATAATTAATAATTAACAAGTAACTATAGAAACTTGACAGCAATCGCCTACAATGCGTTCTAAAAGCAAATCTTCGGGCCTCCAGATATTCTACATTCTATTAATTGGTATTACCATAGCCATTAATACTACTTTAAAACAAATATCCTAATTTAACAAAAATGATTTTGCAATGAGACTTGAAAAAGTAGAGATCCCACTCATACTAAAAACTTACAAAAAAGCTCATCCATTAACACGACTAGGGAAAGCATTCGTGAAGCGGCCTAGTATGTAAACCCATCAACACTCCCATAGTACAGGAGTGACAGGTGAGCTATGTATTAGCCTACCTATGTGTTGCCAAGAACAGGTTAGTACTGGTACACATAATCTGTACCGATACTTGCATATTTTGTTAACAATTTCTGTAATTGCATCTTTCCAATGTATCTATTGCATTTCCATGCTTGTTGCAGTTTTGATTGGTTGGGTTATGTCTCTCATGCATTTTCCTATAAATTAAACGAAGATAAGTGGAGTCACATAACTTTTTTTTTCTGGATGATAGTCACATTTTTCTAGTTCTATTAGGGGTTTCTTGATGTTAGCTTTGTCTACACTAGGTTTTTATGCATATTTTATTTTGATAAACAGTAAACACTCATAACAATGAACATGTAAGCATTTTACATTTAGGCCTCAATTGATTACATTAGTAACTGTAGTAATATTACACTTGAAAGAAAAGTGTGATAGATATAGGCCTATAAGTGTATGCCTAGAAAGACTGTAAATTCCTAACAAGCAAATCTAGTGTACACCCCTATATCTTTCACTTTCACATGCATTATTGTTATTATTAGGTAATTATTATTTATTACAGCACAATGTACTGGAGGTTTTACTGTAGTTTTTCAGGTCTGACGGACAATTGGCACAGTAGTCAAGACTTAGTAGAGACCAATGTTAGGACCATTGTACATAATGTATATATGTATGTACACATTATTATAATAGAGGAATTATTTTCATTTGACATTGAGTTAATAACAGGTTTGAGGTTTAGTACTTGAAACTTAAATATATTTATTTAAAAATGAATTAATTAGTAATATTAGTGAAAGATGAGATAGCTTTAGGTAATGTATTTTAGATACTGTTCAATGAATAAGAGTGAATTAAAGGAAACTTTCAAGCTTATATTAGCGTACGTGAAAGTTTCGAAGAGCGTTTAATACTTATATATAAATTACTGTGTACATAGCGATTTAAGTTCACTGTGGTATGGTGTGAATATCCTCCCTCGTAAAGCACCACCAACTGCTAAGAGAAAGACTGCCAAATTTGATTAAAATGTAATATTATTAATGCATAGTACTATAAGCTAACGGGCATTGTGGGAATCTGACCGTGGTGAGTAAGTAACGTGTCAATGTGAATGAAATTAAAGCGGTCATATATATAATATTATATATATTGTCTTGTACTAAAAAGTTCCTGGAAAAGCTCTTTCAAACAATTTTATAACTAATATACTATTTATTTACATTTTATACATGCCATGCACATTCGAATCTACTCTCTTGTTGTGCTTGAATTAACTCAAAAACATTCTACCAATGCTCACTCGTCTTCACAGATGTTTGAGATTGACCCGACACTAATGTACCTGTAGGCTGCAATATGTATCTTTTGTACTAGTCCTTTTACTGGAGGCTTATGCTGGATCATTTCTAATTTCCTCCCATGTTGCTGTTAAGCTGATGTATATAATATAAAAAGTAGGCCTACATCTTATACATCCGTCCACTTCTGGACAAAGGAGAAAAAGACTTTTCTCAGGAACTTCTTAATCCATAACATTCAAGGTCTACGGTACCATTTACATTGTTACTTGCCAATCACTGGAATCAGTTATAGAGCTAAACAATTGTCACTATTTGGTGCTATCAGATTGCCAGTGTTAATAAACTATGCCTGCGAGTACATTCTGTTCTGTAGCACAATACGTATACTGTGCCAGTTTAAACTTTATAAAGTGAGAATAATAGTGAACTTTTGCTAATCTTCTTGAAGATTTGCATTAAGCCACTACTCCTGCACTACAGTATGTTGATAATTTGTAGGGTTACCTGTATTATTTAAACTATAAACAAACCCTTCAATATGGGTGCAACTAGCAACTATGGGGTCTTGCCACTCCCAACTAGAAAACTTAGTTTTGAGGATTTGGGGCTTTACATTTTCCACAAATATATTTGAAGTACAAGCTTTGAAGCAAGCATCTCATGTCAACTTAAAACAAAAACTTATTAGTAGGCCTACTGTATTACATAATACGTATGTACAAAGCAGTGTTACATAGCATATTATTGTTAACTTATTTTGTTTACTTGAATTGGATGATATTTAATTAATAATTTTAAACGTGTGATCTGGTGCTTTAAGGTTAGTGAGACGTATGATGTAGGTAACGAGGATCTATCAACGTAAAGTTATGTTGCGGTGTTTTGAATTTTGAGCTCAAAATAACATGTAACTAGAAGGTGTTGCATTTAAAAAGTGAAAACGTTCCTCAAAAGGATTTAAATTCGGCGCAATAGCCAAATTTTTGTTATTACTGTAAGTAAAAAATTCCATAGATACCTGTATTGTACTGTATTGATAAAGAGCTCCTAGCAATATTTAACAAAAATAAATTACATTTTCTGTACTCTGTGTAGTACTATGTTCTTGAATTTGTTTGTGTTTCTTAACTACCCATTCTACTGAATCATCCCATTAGACAGTAGAAGTTTAATCTTTTTTTTAAATAACCGGTTTAACTGGTACGTTCGTTGCAAATAGCATCTTGCTTGTTTTTAGTTTTAGTTTTTAGCTATTACTATTATGCGGACATTACACTGGGAAGTGAGAAGAAAAAGTGAAGAGAAAAAGTAGCTTTTTAGAAGTAGAGTTAACATGTAGCTTACGGGACTTTTCCCGTTGCTGTCACACTGGGAAGTCGAAAAGTAAAAAGTCAAAACTTTCCCAACTAGTCTGACTTTGTTCGACTAGTGAAAAGTCCCGTAAGCTACATGCTAACTCTATTTCTAAAAAGTTACTTTTTGTTTCACTTCCCAGTGTAACGTCCGCTTTAGCTATTTAGGTAATACTGGTGTCCAGTGACTGTCGTGATATGATTGGGAAAAGGTAGTTATAAAGTAAATAATTTTGAAGTACTAGATGATTAGTTTATTTAACGTGAATACTGAAAACCCAGCAAACTAATCGCTCCATAGTCCATACACACCCACAAAATTGTCAATTTCAAATTACTCTAATGAAAAAAGTGACCACACTTGCTGTGCAAGTCAAAAGAAAATCAATTGTTCATCTGGATTATAGGGGCCCAAGTAGCCCAAGTAACCCATATGGAATATAGGCTTGTAATTTGGGCTGAGTGATGAGTCACATTAATTTTTTTTTTAATCAAGTGGGATTTGAAGGAATATCAATCAAACCATACTTAGTTTCCCATGGCCTTCCCATTTAATTTTTAAGTGACTAACCAAATAATTAATTCAAAGGGGCTATTTATTACATAGACATCCCATATAATTGGCTAGACTAGCAATCAGCGGTCCACTTCCGGGACAATTGGAAGCCATCCTGAATGGGTGAGTTTGCATGTTAATTAGATGGGAGCGATTAATCGAAAAAATATTTTTAAAGATGGCCGCCAGTTTGGCAGGTGAGCATATCAGACTTTAACACCAAATGATTACTAAATTCCCCTATGCAATAACTTTGCATTGTTTCTGTTTGTTCAATACCATGCTGCACAAGCTAAAACCATATCAAACAATCCAGTAAAGTACTTTATTGCATTAAAAAAGCATAAATTAAAACGCCAAACCGCCATCTTGAATGGGCGAGATTGACGCTTCAATTTGGTACACTCGCGCCTGTGCGGAGGTATTGAAGACTGCGTATCTAGCCTACTATAGGTGTTAAGATATCTATGGGCTATTACCCCAAAATATTATTTTTACCACATAGTAATCTATAGGCCAAGCAACGAAGGATTTTTTTCTGCAAAAACACGTTCTGGAAAGTGTCCTTAATAAAGGGATAAAAGTCCTCAAACATCGGGCTGGAGCGTTGGCCGCCATCTTCGAAAATGTCTGCACAAAAGTGGTTGTTTTCGCATATCTTCAAAATGGCGTAAGATAGACGAAAAGTTTCGACGGCAAATTCATTTCCCCTCGGTAGAGACGACGGTTACAACACAAAATCATGGTGTGTATGTTGCTTATTAGAGTACAAGCTGATTTGCTCATTTTTGCACCCAGTATAAAACAATTCCCGGTAAATCAGTGAGAAATCGATTTTTAAAAAAAGGACTTTTGTACAGTGTTCATGAAAGCTTATATTAGTATTTTAAATAATCAGGTCTGCATAATCAAAAAAGCCATATTTGACTGTCCATTATTAAGCACTACATTGCATTTGAGGAAAAATTATTTCCACACACATTGTAATGTCTTAAATAACAATCCCATTACAGCCAAAGTTTTAATCCAATATGGCTGCTAATTCCTAATATCCACAACATCAAAGTGAATAATGTAACAAAAAGAGTGAAAACAGCACGAAAACAGTATTCTTAATTTGTGACTATTAGGAATTAGCATCTATATTGGATTTAACTTTCATTGTAATCGGATCGTTATTTAAATCACTTCAATGTGTGTAGAAAGAATTTTTCTTCAAACGCAATTTAGTGCTTTATAATGGACAGTCAAATATGATGATTTTGAGATAATACCAACAATGGAAAACCAAAATTCCGGGTAAATGCAAATTTTGATTATAATCCCGTCAAAATAAGAATTTTTGGAGGAAAAAATTACGATGTCGCTGAATTTTTGCAGAGACCTTCTTTAAACAATACTAATCTTAATCAACATACTAAAACTCCCCTACAATCGGACTAGAGCTAAGGCTGCCATATTGGAAAATGGCGGCCAAAAAGTGTTGGTTATCGAATATATCCGAATTGGTTGGAGATAAGACAAAATATTACGATAGCAAAAATTTTTCCCCATTCAATTACCTACAAAAAAGGTGTCTTCTATAGTTTTGGTAGAGGCAAAGGTTACGTCACAAAATTGTGGTTTATATGTTGCTTATTGGAGTACCAGCTGAATACCTAATTTTCACGCCCAACATCTAACAATGCCCGGTAAATCCGTAAGAAATCGATTTAAATACAAAAGGACTTTTGTACAGTTTCATGAAAGCTTCCATTAGTATTTTAAAAATCAGGTCTGCGAAATCGGATTTGCATTTAGCCGGAATTTGGGTTTTTCCATTGTTGGCATTTCCTAAAAAATGCCATATTTGAGTGTCCATTATTAAACACTAAATAGCATTGGAGAAAAAATTATTTCTGTGCACATTGCATTGACTTAAATAATGTTCCAATTACAGATCCAATATGGCTGCTAGTTCCTAATATTCACCATATGATTACTGTTTTCGTGCTGTTTTTACACTCTTTTTGTTACATCATTCACTTTGATTTTGTGGATATTAAGAATTATCAGCCATATTGGATTAAAACTTTGGTTGTTATCTCATCGTTATTTAAGTCACTTTAATGTGCATAGAAAGAATTTTTCCTCCAATGCTATTTAGTGTTTAATAATGGACACTCAAATATGGCATTTTTTAGGAAATGCCAACAATGGAAAAACCCAAATTCCGGGTAAATGCAAAATTGATTTCGCAGACCTGATTTTTTAAATTCTATAAACTAGGAACGCCAAAGTCGTTGTTAAACGAGTGAGTGAGCCATGTGTAAGTACCCGATTACATTACTTTTCTCCCCTACCTTGGCCTACCTAGCCTATCATAGGCTAGAGAGGCGCATTATGACCTTACAGTTGACGCGCCCGTCCCCGTATACCAACTAAACTTTAAAACTATTATTTATACGAATATAATTATCAAACTTAAATGCAAAGTTCCCGGGTACTCACCACATGACTCGCTCACTGCGTCTCACTACGACTTTGGCGTTTCCCTGGTCTAGTTGGCTAAAGCGCCTTATAGCCGAAATATGGGAGACGTGGTTCAATCCCTGGTCGGGAAAGATTTGTAATTTCGAGATTATATTTAAAAAAGGATTAAACATGTTGTGAAATGCATATAACGCAGTGAAGTCCATCATCGGGGGCAATAGGGCCTACTATGGGAAACATAGCAGTACGAAATACGTGAAACATTGCAAGGTTTACTCAATCTACGAGCGGAATTTGGGGGTACTTTGACTTAAACATTCGACAGACCTTGAATGGACACGGCATTTCACTGCCCGGTAAATAAAAACAAAAAATACTTTTCAAAATCTAAAACATTGTCGTTAAAATAATTTCATAACATTGGAAGTCTATTTTTCAGTTATTATTTCTTGTATGTTTTAATCGCAATGAATCTTGCTGATTTTGTTAGCAGTTCTCAATAAACTCGTACGGATGTCCGTTAAAATTTCAGCGCAATCTGTTCAGCGATTCGGCTGATTTTTAACGTACACCACACACAACACGCACGCAGAAAAACAATAAGGGCCGTTTAAGTCGAATGAAATCACTACTTCGCTACGCTCACTCGTTCAATAATAAATAATAAAGTAGTAAGTTGGAATGGGCTCGTAGCTCAGTCACCAACTCATCCCTCGAATTAAGTCTCCGGCGGACCGACCTAAACCAAATCAAAGCGGTACCCTGGAAAAGATCCACAGCTGCTGCCGAGCACAGGTCGGCTTTAGACACATTCCGTGCAAAGCACAACTCATCGATACGTTCATAATTTAACTTTAATGTGAACAAATCTATGTTAAATTTTGATAAACAATATTTTCAGTGTGAAATTTAGCGTCATGTGGAAATTTAAAATCAAATGACAAAGAAGGCTTTGTCATCTGAGGACAACCGCAATATGGGCACACACATCATCCCCCTCCCCCTCCCATTCCGCAATGGGTATAGCCGGATACATAATCGCTCTATTTGTTATCCACTCTTTACATTAAATGTAAAGAGTGGATAATAATATATATAATAATCAATAAATTTTATTGATCTAACAACCTGTATTAAGTATAAACCAACAGGTGTCAGGTTGCTAAAACTAAATATAATTACATTATATAAATCATTAAAATTGATAAAATTGAATACATGACCAAGTACTATAAAATTGAAATTATACAACAAATGCAATAAGAAAAACTTGAAAAACAAGTATAACAAGAATAAGTAGGAAATGGCTGAAAAAACAAAATGAATTAAAGATGAACTGATGTTATGAAATACAAAACTGGTGATGAGATCTCATTTCTCAAAATGAGTCATATTGGTAAACTGGCATTAATAGCTGCTTTAAATGAATGAAGTTTAATGCGGTTTATGCCAATTTCTGTCAATGGCTAATAATTTGTTGTAGGTGTCTCGAATTCGGTTAATGGGGGTAAATTTAAAATCAATACGAGCAAATAGAATTTTGAAGGGGATGTAATTTCTTATAAACCTTGTACGGATGAAGGAGGTCGGTGTCAATGAAGTTATGGAGAAGTTTGTAGAGGAAAATTACGTCGGTTGCATTACAGCGACTTGCTATAGTGTAGGAATTGAATGTTGTTGACAAAGTGTGGCATAATGTGATTTGTGAAAATTTATATTATTTTGATAACAAAGAAAATTGCAAATTTTGTATTGAATGCGTTGAACTTGTTTAATTTTGGTGACGTGTTGTGGATTCCACACAACACTCGCGTAGTCAATGGGGGTTGAATCAAGGATGCATATAGCTTTCTTGTAGTTCTGGGTGAGAAGTTAGTCACACAATTTTATTTGATAAATGTATCAGAGGCTTTTAGTAGGACTCAATCCTAGCATTTACCAACGACCGAAGAAAACCTTGGAATAAATTACATTCATTATCGATCGAACATTCATTATTGCTGATCAATCCGGCAATGAACTTATCGAAGGAGAGTTCAACGTGTGTGTGATGATTACTACTTGTTATTCGACAGGAATGGTAAAATCAATAATTAGGTGTTTTTCAACTCCCACCCAATATCAAAATAATAATAATAATAATATGTATATTATATTATATCGAACAACAAACAGGTCTAGCTCCTCTGTCGGAGGGTGTCAAACTGTGCTAACAAAGTTTGACTTTGCTAGGTAACGGAATGGTAACGGGGTGCTCCATGGAACCATGATGCAACCATAACTTCAAAATTCGAAATTTTCTCACACAAATGAAATTACAAAAGATTAGTTGCTGATATGAAATAACATTAAACTTGTGTTGTCTTTCAATGAACATTTCATCATACCTACTCATGCAGATTAAAAGATGGCTGCACATCCTATAAATGTGTCCGAAATTAGCACTCTGAAAAAATTCTCCTTTTCGCTACAGTCAAAACAGATTCGTACACCAACAACAGCTCCACCCCCACCACGCGTACGCACTGGTTCTATTTTTCTGAGTGCATCAAACAGTCCAAGGACAAGCATTGTTATGGACAGCTCTGTGCGTCCCCATATGAAATTCATGGATGGTGTTGCTATACCTAACTCGGTAGTTAGGGCACAACCCAACAAGAGCGAAGAAGATGAATATGAGATGCGCAGGCGTAGTACTGCGGCAGAACTGGAGAGGGTGAGAATTGTGTATTCTTTCTCACTACAGGATTTGGAGTCAACTCCACAAATAGATAGAATAATAGAAGTAATATAATAGAAGCATGATCTATTATAAAATAAAGCCCAAATCTAAAAACACGTACTAAAATGATATCTACACGATCGTCGATGGATGGACCAAGCCACTGCATCATTCTATTTACATTTGTGTATACTTATGGTACACTACAAGGTTGTATTAGTTTTGTCCCATAACATCCGCCAAGCCCTCAACTGCAATATTGTTCCATCTACACTCAGCCCACCTTAATATATTGTAAAAATTTAATTACAGTAATTTATTTAATATCAAAGATGATTTGAGTATGAAGTATGTATTATTGAATAGGTCATACTAAAAATCCAAAAATAGTGATGTTTTAGTGACAATAGTGACTTGCAGATCCTTCGCCAATTTATGCCTCACGAACAAGATGCAGAGGACTCAAATTTACTTCTCAGGATACAAAAGGAATTGGAGAGACGGAGATTGGTGAGTAGGCCTATGTAGGTCTAAGAATGACATCGGGTAACCCGAATCCGAATACATTCATCAATTCCGAATTCGAGTCTTCTACAGAAACATTGTTTTGTTTAATTAAACAAGATCCACACACTAAAACACTACAATGTAGTGTCATATGTCAATATGTCATATTGATATCAACCACAAAGATATGTCATGGAAATTACCCAACAGTTCAAATTTGTGACTCACACATTGAAGCACACACTGGTCTAATGTCAATCAGGTTAAACTTAACCAACAGAAATGTTCACTCCTATATTTCCATACTTACCAAAACAAGCTAATCTCTAGTCCTCTGGTTAAGTTAGAAGGAAAAAGTATAATCCAATCCTGTATTGCTGAATTCCTCGGATTAACACTATCTGACACACTTGAGTGGGCCACCCACAAATAAAATTTGTCCTAAACTGCAACAATTTTTTTTTTTATTATTTATTATTATTATTTATTATTATTATTGTTGTTGTTATTATTCAATGATCATTGGTACAATCGTTAGGAATATCACAACGAGCATATCCTTTAAAAACAGTTAATAACTTAATTGTGTGTGATATCCCTAAATAGTAAATAATATAATAAAATTGATATTAAAGTAGGTAATTAAAATGAACAATAGTGTGCTTAACATAAGTTTAAACTAGGAAGCTTCGCAAACGCTTTCTCAGGCGCGTTGTTGGATGAGCGTAATTTGTTTTAAGCGTAAAATTGCGATTTTAATGAGAAATAATTTTTTGATTACGCTCAAATTTCACACGAATATATTTATTCATAAAATTAAGGTTCTGTGAAAAAATCATTAAAATCGGATAAAGCATGTAGGTGTTACAAGTCGAAGAAATTTTAAAAAATCAAAATAACCCGTAAAATTGTGATTTTCATGAGAAATAATTTTTCGATTGCGCTAAAAAAAGTGGCAGTTCTAAGTTCAGAGATTTCGAAGGCCTCCATAAAATTTCATCGGAATTAGAGTATCGGTTTAGCTGAAGTCGTGTTAACAGACACAAAAATGCCAAAAAAAACATTCCGGATTTTTTTCTCCAGTGTAGTAGAATGGAATCTTCGCTACGCTCATCCAATCAAAAACTATAAAAAAACTCTACAAGTGAACACAAATGAACCCACAATACAAACATTCAAAGCTTACAACATTGCTCACATAAAAATATAAAGCAAAATATATTGAATTAAACCATTATTATAATATACAGCATTTGAATTGAAAAGAAAAATGATAAAAATGTTACAAATCTCTTAAAAAATAATAGAAATTAGAAGGTGACAATTATATGAAAGTGTGAACTCCTACTTTATTGATTCCCGAAGAAGTTTCTTGAAATCCAGTGCCTTCATGTTGAGAGCCTTCAGATCCAGAGGAAGTTCCCTCCACGGCCTTGTCGCACGAGGATAAAATAACAACCTGTAAGTTTCAGTTCTTGCAAAAGGAGCATCAATTGCCACCACCTCGAGTTTTTTTTCCCGAGAGAAGTTGCTTTATGTTACGCCAATTGAAACACATTATTAGTCCTCATATACTCAAGTCAGTATATTATGCCCATTTCCACACATCTCATATTGAAAAATGAATATTGAAAGTGTTATTTCAAAAAGCATATTGCTGCATGTTTGAGTGTATATTTGTGCACAGTTGCAAGACACAAGTTTCTAAATGCACATTTTGGATTGGTATGCTCTAATATCTTTGTGAACAAACAAAAACAAAACAACAAAAAATAAAAAATAAATAAAAATAAGAAGGTTAAACCCAATATCAGAAATTTACCAAAACACCAAATTTTGCAAATTTCAGGATCAAAAGTTCTTAAAAATCGTGTTAGTGTAGTACCAGTATCGGTGTTATGCTCTAGATTAGGCTTATGTGTTACAAAATATTTTTTGAGGTAATAACCAATCATGCCGTTTTTTAGGTGAACAAAGCTACCGGTACCGAAGAAGCAGATGTTGAGTTTGGTAAGTCAATTATGGTATGAATTGTTAAAGGGATCGTTCACCTCTTATGTAAAGGTTTACACAGCCATCTATTTACCTAAGTAGACTCCATTTACAACAAATTATTGACCAAAAATAATCGTAGTAACGCTAAATTAATTGTTAAATGTGCAAATAAATTTCGTTCATCTTCCCCACTTATCAGTCCTGGCAACAGTGCACTAGTAGCGGCCGGCAGAGTGTCGAGTGTCGAGGCGAGCTGCGGCTATCACTTAGCTTGCGACGCGACACAAGCTTTGAAGAAGGGTGGGGGATATGACATTGAAACTCGGTTTAAATTAGGTCGAAACAAAACACAAGTGCATCTCCCAACCCGGCTGAGATGGATTTTGTAATTTCTGGATTGATTTACATAACATGTACATCTGTTATTCACACAAAGCAAAATACTAATACGCCTATACAATCTTGTTATCTCGTGTATGGAGCTCAGCAGTCATGTCACTGTTTACAATAGAATAAGCAGGAGAAGGTGAATAACGTACCAATAGGGTGCACTTTCAGTCTTATCTTGAGTCTTGACGATGACTATTTTTGTGTACTTGGAACGATCATATTTCCTTTAAAACTTTTCTTTTCATTTTATTTCATTTATTGTCTTGTCTTGTCTGAACCCTAGGTACGGCCATTCCATTAGCACAAGTATCGAGTGACTATTACGAAATTATGAAATTCAGTTGTTTCGACAATCGACTTTTTAGATATACGCAAGTGTGTCCCCCCCCCCCCCCATCCCCGGGCTACCAGTCGAAAGATAAATATTTAATGCTGATGCACTATGCCAGTACTCTTTGTATGTTGTCCAATATGCTGTTGACGGTGATTTTTTTATATCTATGTTTATGTTTAGAATGGTTCTAATATATTATGTGCCAGCCTGCATCTACTCGAAAAACGATAAGCTACTAATTAGAAAGAGTAAACAAACACTGCCCGAAAACCTTACGCGTACTTTTTCACATAGAATTGTATTATATAATACATATAACTCAAAACTAGAAGGCTATATCATGCTAGTAATAATGAGGCAAGGTATATGTATACAGTCAGTGTCACTAATATAATATTGTTTATCTTTTTACGGTGCATTATAATAGATAGTACAAGCATAACACGCGAGACTTATTCGGGAGGTCCCCGGTTCGAATGTTCGATACTTACCACTGGCAGCCCTGACATTTTCGTTTTTACGAAAACTTACGCTATCCCATAGCTACTTTATTAGCAGTATGTTTTTCAAAACAAGTGTTGTTGACCGGTGTTATGTATTGCAAGTGATTTTGAACGCGGGTCTTCTGCTTTGGTTTTAGTAGAACAGACTATCTCGACAGATAGACCGGGACCTGCCTCGCGCGTTACACATTGCTAGTGGATGTGCCGTGTTGCAACACATCGGCAGCTCAAGAACAGTGACGTCACTGTTCTTGAGCGCGGCGATGAATTTAAAGACCCCTAATGACGTTGGTTAGGAAATAAACACAAACTACTTAGTGTTTATGTTTCTATTTGATATTAAGACTAACTTGTTAAAGAGGTGAACGGACACTTTAAGATTCCGCTGACTCCGCTTGCAAGCAACAACAAAGCCGCGCTGCCTATTGGCATGTACGTGCCCATCATTGGCGTTGCCTTATATCTTAAACAACCAATTGTCATGTTTTAAAGGGGTATTCACCCGCTGAAAACAACACAAATATTTCATTCAGGATAAATAGTTATGAATTTAGAAACTAACAGAAAAATTGTTGGGTCCACCATAACCTGGAAAAAATTGTCAAACTTGGTATTTTTTAGCTAGGTCCCATCGTCAAAAATTCCCCATAAGAAATAACATGGGGACGATCTTTATGCCCTGTGACCTTGGAGGATTTCGATCAAAAAAAATATTGGCCATTATTGACGTATTCTACAGCCTTTTCTGTAAATTCTCTATTATTTTGTTTTGTAATTTGGGCAAGTGGTTCGGTCAAAATTCGTGGAAAATCACAGTTAATTTTTTAAACTGTAATTTTAGTGTATATTATTATGCTATAGATTATGTGGTAAAAAATTTTTTTGGGGCAATAGCCAGTTTAACAAACAAAAGCAGTACTGCGTATTTGATTGCACACGAGAAGGCGCCGAAATAACCGTGTATCTACACAGTAAAGTGCAGAAGCAGGCATGCTCATTTTACGTGCATACAAATTTCTCAGACAATTTTAGTTGCATCTAATTGTAATTTTAGATAATTGTGTGAAAACAAATGAAGGCAACTATCGTAGCACTTTCCCATTAATTCGTTATAAAAGTACAACAAAAAATTCATTCAATTTTCTAGAATTTAGAATCTGTCAAAATGGTCAAAAACACCCAAATAAGTACACATTTTCTGATTGATTTATGACAAATATTGAAAATCTGATATAGATAGGAGAGTACAGAATGACCTTCATGATTATGCCAAGTTGTATTTAGATTTAATGATTTATGACATTCACATCTGCTCACATTATTACATTGCTGTAAATCCTATGTAAAAAATTCAGTCTACAATAGTATTGAATTATAATTTGTTATTTTAAATTATTTATAATTATATAATAAATTAGTTGTACATAATATAATTATTATAAATAATTTGAAGGATAATTTGTGAAGTTTATTTCACTGAAAATAATGTAACCTAGGTACTAATGCAGCCAGGCCCGGACTGGCAAGGGGCTTTTGACATTCCGGGCCCCCGTGGAACATTTGTACACACAACACTTTCAGTTTCAGACAAAATGTATATGATTGTGTATTTGTTTACTGCGAAAAAGAGTTGCCAAACAAAATACATTAGATAATATTAACGATGACTCATGGGGTGCCTTAGGCGGCTCTTCAAAAGAGAATGGTTGTTCAGTGTTCTCACTTTTCAGTTTTCAGTAGGAACTAGTGACTATCATGTGTAGCTAATTCAATTAATACCTATGGATCACGAAAGCTTGAAACAAAATATATTTAAAACATAAATATATGTGTTCAATAACATTATTTTTGGAAAGTTATGCATGATTCAATCAAAATGTCTAGTATACATCACGGAGGCTCGCTGCTGACCGCCACCTTGCCAAATCCACTCACAAGCTCGCATTTTGCGAGTGTCAATTTGGTACTTGCGAGTTACATTATTGGTTGTTGTAAGTCTTCTTCGAATATAATTTTCGCGAGATTTGAATTACGAGCTTGGGTAGTGTCACTAGTTGGCGCCTGTTAAATCGCGTCCTAAAATAGCGCTTTGCGCTGGCAGACCCCTGCTTTGCTACGCATCCTCGTATGGGCCCAGCTACATGCCAGCAGCCTTTTCGTCCCAGTCTGCCCCTGAATGCAGCAGACAATAGTAGGGACTCAATTGTACAAAAAATGGATCTGGCTCGATTTGCGTGCCGAAATTGTTCTTTCTTGTTTTGGGTCATTGATGTGATCGTAATCCAGCCTGTTCTTCTACTTTTCGCCCACATCTTGAATGTGTTTTCGAACAAAACATTGTAGTGCACAAACGAACAAAGGGAAAATTATGGAATAAATTTTGACCTTAAGGGGATATTTCACTGAAAATGTTGGAAAAACCAGAAGTTTTGCTTTTTTATTTTTTTATAATATATAGATAGAATACCAGAAGAGAATTTGAACACACATGGGGGGGAGTAAGAAGAGTTGGACGCCCAAGAGATAGATGGAGGGACCAAATAAAATGGAACATTGAAGAAAGAGGAAAATCATGGGAAAGAATTAATGAAAAAGACTCTGGGAGGATAGAAAGAAATGGAGAGAACTTGTAGAAATGCCTGTCATAGAAGACATCGAAGTAGATGAGGAGGTGTTGAGCCTGGCTAGCAAACACTGAAAGTCCACAGCCCGAGAAATTGGTGATACGTCACCCCCCGACCTGACTTATGTTGGAACCGGGTGTTTGATTATTATTATTAACGACTACATACATTTCTTTTATGATGATACAATTTCTTAAGTATTAATTTTTTTTTCTTAAACGCTGCATGCTATTTTGCATGGGAAAATGGCTTACCGGTACTGATATAATGCCTAATCTAGGGCTGTATAGAGTGTTATTCATAACTATTTTAGTAAATTTTAAATAAAAGCCTAGATTAACAGTTTATAAAGGACCAGTGAATTCATATAAAATAAATTAACTGAACCTTTAGTATAGTGTTACACTCAAATTTACGAAAAAACAACATAAATCAACTTTAAATGCTATTATCTCGGAACTTTTATTTTAGCATATTTGCTAACATTTTTTCCTACTTCTTCTACAGTTTTTAAGATAGATGGTTAATTTTTTTTAACATGCTCACAAGTCTTATTGTGACAAATTCACCAGACACATTTTTGATGAGATTAATAGTTTTTTAATTAAAATATGTTAAATATGGATTTGCTACAAAAATCATACATTGCCCAAAAATACAAAGAAAAAAAATCATGTATTCCAAACAAAACAAAAATTATCTAATTCCTCTGGTGAATGTTTAGACTTTAGATGTATTGGTTTTTAATCAAAAACACTTTACACTTTAAAAAAAAAATGAAAACTGTGAAAACCTTAGCATTTTTAGCAAAACACTGTTTTAACAATGTAATTGTCCATTGTTGGAAAATAAAAAATAATTTTGAACTTTTTTGGGAGGAATTATTAGGCTACTTTCAATAATATAAGCAGTTATACTAAAAATTTCAAATGTGTACATGGAATGGCTTAGAAAATTTCAATTTCAGTGAAATATCCCCTTAAGTAAAAATGATTTAAAATCATAACAAAATATTAGGGGTATAAAATATTTTTTTCCTTGGGGTAAAAACCCGGCTTTTATTGTCAAGGCCACATGGTTTTAGTTTTCACATCAGTTTCAACAATAACTGGAAATGGTTGGACCAAATGCAAATAGTTAATTTGTAATTAGACGAGTGAGCGCAGCGAACGTAGTCTTTCCTAACGCTATACTCGATCGGGCCTTGGCCGTGAGCATTGTCCAATGTATGTATGTTAAATGTCTATCTGTCTGTCCGGGCTCATACGGCCGAACGGCCAAATAGATTGAGCTGAAATTTTAAACACACATCCGTGACCAGGTAACTGAGAACTGCTTACAAAATGAGCAATATCTGTTGCGATTTAAGCTCACAAGAAATAAAAATGTAAAAAATTTGAACTTAGATTGCAAATGTTTAAAATACCCATTAGTAAAATAGAACACAGCCTGTGAAAGTTTGCGATCAGATGAACCAAGTAAATGTTTATTATTTTGTTTTCATTATGCATGGCTTCTGTCATTCTGTAAATGATGCTGGGCCATTGCTGGCTATCAAGGATACTATTATACACTTCGTTTGGGCTGGTGATGATCTACAAGAAACAGTGCGACGTATTTTATCTCGCAAACATCAGCTGGTAAGTAGGGTAGTATATTACTTTCCGAAACTAGAATGCGAGCTCTGGCAGTCGTTGTCGGGGACCCCCCATATTCTCTGACGACCTTCCCAACGACGACGACCAGGACAAAACGAACGATGACAAAGACGATGACGACCACGACGCGAGAACCCTCCCTTTTCTTTCACCTTTACTCGTGGCTATTTCTGACCAGCACCAGCATGGGATTTTCCTCCCTATATTCTCTAGGCAAGAGTGGTGATTTTTGACCTAGCGGTTGTCGCACCCTTAATCCAAACTAAAATGGGGGACGTATGGGACCAGCCTTTTTTCATAATAGGACGACGACAAACGGTTGACGCACCCTGAAACCAAAAAACTATAAACCACTTTCTCTGTTTGCCTAGGCCTAAATATTTTATTTTTTGGGGTTTATTTGGATTAAGGACGCGTCAACCGTTAGGTCATAATGCACGACTCTAGCCTAGGGGATGGGGAGGAGGGGCCCATGCTGGTCAGAACCAGCCATGGGTAAGGGGAGGAAGGGGGATTTCTCATGTCGTGGTTGTCACTGTCTTTGTCATCGTTCGTTTTGTCATTGTCATCGTCGTCGGGGAGGTCATCAAGGGAAGGGGGAGGTGTCCCCGACGACGATTGCCAGAGCTCGCCTCTGGTTTTGGGGAGTATAATATACTTCCCTCTTATTAGCTGATGTTTGCGAGGTGGACCTTTTCTCTTGAATCGCCTTTTACGATTAGCAGAGCCATACTCTGGGCCAATTCTACCCCGAACCCAGACGGAATCGTCTTTAATTTTTCATACATTGACGCTGGAGGAAGTACGTGTTCTAAGGGTTATACACCGGCCGTTCCATTTAACCTGGGATGTAGCCTATCTGTTCAACAAGGGTCTGTGACCACAAATGTTTGTATAAAGATTATACTAGGGAAACGCCAAAGTCGTTGTTAGACGAGTGAGTGAGCCATGTGTTGAGTCACCACATTACAACACACACATTACACACACATTACTTTTCTTCCTCCTACCTTAGACCTCCCTAGCCTATCATTGGCTAAAGTGGCGCATTATGGCCGGACAGTTGACGTGCCCTTAAACTTAAAAACTTAAAAACCCTATTATTTATACCACAATATAATTACCTAACTTAAATCCAATTAATGTTCACGGGTACTCAACACGTGGCTCTCTCACTCTGTCTAACAACGACTTTGGCGTTTCCCTAGTGATACTTTGTGTATATCTATGTTCGAAAACATAAATAAATTTATCAACTTTAACATTTATGTATTAGGATTTAGAGACCACTTCGGGCAAATGACTTTCCAACCACCTTGTACGCGCTTGCCTTGCCAACATTTCAGTGGTAGAAAAGTAAATTTGACCCTTTGGAATTTCCTCTTTGAATATTTAGTATACTAGGAAAACGCTTAAGTCCCGCCGCGTTGTTGGGTGAGCGTAATTGGTGCATTGAGCTGCCATGTGTTATGCGAATTTTCTGTTGTTCTGTGGCAAAATCATTACTAAGTTGAATTTTTTTTTTATTCAATTAAATTAAATTAAAAATTAACTTAATTTTTTAAATTTTTTTAATTAATCGTAATTGTTAAAAAAAATCGTAAAATTGTGATTTTTATAAGAAATAATTTCTCGATTGCGCTCAAATTTAACACTTATATATTAATTCATAAAATTAAATGTCTGCGAAAAAATCATTACATTCGGATAAAGCATGTAGGTGTTATAAGTCAAAGAATTGTTTAAAAAAAGAAAAAAATCGTAAAATTGCGATTTTCATGAGAAAAATTTTTTCCGATTCCGCTCAAAAAAAAAAAAAAAAAAGTTCTAAGTTCAGAGATTTCGAAGGCCTCCATAAAATTTCATCGCAATCGGAGTATCGGTTTAGCCGGAATCGTGTGGACAAACAGACAAAAATACCAAAAAAAAAGAAAGAGAAAAAAAAAAAACATTCCGGATTTTTTTCTCCAGTGTAGTAGAATGGAATCTTCGCTTCGCTCGCTACGCTCATCCAATTAACAAGCAAACAAAGTATCTTATTGCGTCTATTGTAGCCGTCTATTGCGTCTGTTGTAATTCAGAGGATTTAAAAAGAATAATAATTGTTACAGAATATAAGATAGTGCATACGGATACTATCCCAAATTGTTTAAAGTAAACCAAATACTGAACAACATAGACACGAACAAGACAATACCTTAATTGAATTCCTATTTTGTTTTGTTTGCCATGTAACACTCCAAAGTTTTAATATTGACATTATTTCTTCGGACAAAGACGTATTCTAATTCTAATAGACCTTTGTTCAAGGTATAATTTTCTGATACTGTACAAAGAAAAGATACAACAGGTCTTCTACTTCACTTACACATCACTTGATTTTCCAGATGTACTGAAAGAACAGCGTCGCATTTCGAGACGTACATCACGCCTCGAACCGGTAAATATTTAACATGTTTGATATATTTTTATGGTTGGGCCCAATGAGTAATGAATAATGTAAATCCACAAAACACATGGATCACCACCTGTCCCCACTAAAAGACTGTGTATATGTAGGCTAATGGTGTTTCAGCTGGCTTGCACTCGGAGGTCTACTTGCGAGTCAATTCACCGCTCAATACAGAAAAGTGAACAAATTCAAAAGCTGATTACAGACGATTTCTTAGAACATCATGTGGTTGAAAAGGAAGAAGAAGAAAATCATATTGAAATAAGAACTTTAAGTCCTCCCAAGCAGCGAGGTCAGAAACCAAATCATAAAACATCAGCAAAAGCAAGACAAGTGCCAGCTAAAGTACCAACTCAATCCAAGGCTAATCAGATTGCTCCGCAAAAACTAGCCGTGCCACCACAGATAGAGGCAAAGAGAAAACGAAACATTGCCAGCAACCGGAAACCAAACAATCAGCCATGGACAACGTATGTTCAAACAAAGGAAGTAAAAAGTAAAGAGTCCATAGAAGATCAGGGTGCCGATTTTTCTTCTTGAAGCAAATACAAACGAGCAGTAAAAGAACCATCTGCCACTCCAATCGTCCCCGACAGAAGCTCCTTCATTTGAAGTAAAACCACTACTTTAAAGTTTAAACCATTAAGACACAATAGTGTTGCACCATCCTGTAATAGTACATCAAACTACCACTACATTGAGTTATATTAAAAAACATTTGATTGAAAGTAATGAAGCAAATTAAATATAAAAGAGGTCAAACACATTAATTGGAATAGACAATTCTCACAGAAATGCAAATTTCATCATTCCTGCATATCTCAACAAATTAAAAAAATATATATATTTAGAGGCTACCCACTCAGTCACAGGCTGATTTTCTTTCTTCTTCCTATGCCAAAAGCTTGATTCTTCAAAAAAAAAATACAAAAAACTGATTTTCAGTGGGGTACTTTACATATAAAGCAGACCAAGCCAACCCTGTAGGTGCCAACACCATTGACGAGCATACAATGACCAGCTAGAGACCGGCATGAAACACCAATCAATCAATTTCAATGGTAATTTCTTTTAAACTTGAACAGGTCTTGCTATGTTGGCCCAGCTATACCCAAGGATGTTAACTAAACATAAAACATAATATCCACCAAGGATATTTACCTACATATAATAGGATTTATTTGATCATTTGGGTCACTTGTAATGGTTTAAGAGAAAGTCTGTGTAGGTCGGACGAAAAGAATTTCTTCTGTTGAGAGATTTGGATACATATTTTTCATTACCATTCTAAGTTCACGGTTTGTATTAATATTTCAAGTATTTACTTAAATGTAGTTCATTGTTGTGTCTGCATCTATGTAATTGGATGAGCGTAGCGAAGATTCCATTTCACTACACTGGAGAAGAAAAAAAACAGAATGTTTTTCTTTTTTTTGTATTATTGTGTGTTTGTTAACACGATTCCGGCTAAACCGATACTCCAATTACGATGAAATTTTATGGAGGCCTTCGAAATCTCTGAACTTAGAACTGCCACGTTTTTGAGCGCAATCGGAAAATTATTTCTCATTAAAATCGCAATTTTACGATTTATTTTTTATTTAAAAAAAATTTCTTCAGCTTATAACACCTACATGCTTTATCCGATTTTAATGATTTTTTCACAGAACCTTAATTTAATGAATTTAGGTATTCCTGTGAAATTTGAGCGCAATCGAAAAACTATTTCTCGTGAAAATCGCAATTTTACGATTTTTTTGGATGAGCGAAGCGAAGACTTCAATTTCACAGACCCCCAAAAAATTTAGCTCCGTTGTTTTTTGTTTTTTTTGTTTGTTTGTTTGTTTTGTTTTTTTTTTGTTTTTCCGTCTGTTTGTTCGCTCTCTACCGGGCAAACGGCATATGCGATCTTGATGAAAATTTGACACGACCTTCGTTTTCTCTGAACTTAGACTTGCCACGTTTTTGGGTACAATCGAAGAAATATTTCTCATGAATATCGTACTTTTACGATTTTTTTCGATTTTTAGTGCGATATTTTCGTGCCATTTGGGCCAATTCTGACCAAACGGGTGGGGCTACAACGTTCATATTTCACATGGACATTAAGGTAATGGTGATGTATTGCTTTCTGTAAGAAAAAGTTGAAAAAGTTAGCCAGAATCGAAAGAAATAAAGCTTTTAATATACGTTTTTTGACTTTTTGTGCGATATTTTCGTGCCATTTGGGCCAATTCTGACCAAACGGGTGGGGCTACAACGTTCATATTATACATGGACATTAAGGTTATGGTTATGTAGTACCTTTTGAAAGAAAAAGTGGAAAAATTTAGCCAGAATCCATAGAAATAAAGCTTTTAATACAAGTTTTTTACGGTAAATAATACCCAATTGACAGAAACAAAAGAAACTTGACAACATTCACCTACAATACGTAGGCAGCAAAACAAAGCACTTGCAAAAGTAAAGATATCCCACGCAAACTAAAACCTATAAAAAGCTCATCCATCAACGCGGCGGGACTTTAGCGTTTTCCTAGTTTTTAATAAATTTATTCAGCTTATAACACCTACATGCTTTATCCTTTTGTAATGATTTTTTCACAGAACCTTAATTTTATGAATTAATATATTCGTGTAAAATTTGTGCGCAATCGAATAATTATTTCTTATGAAAATTTCAATATTACGATTTTTTCCTTTTTTAAAATTAATATTAATTTTAAAAAAAAATTAAGTTAATTTTCTATTTAATTTAATTTTTAAAAAATCTTCAACTTAGTAATGATTTTTTCACAGAACAACAGAAAATCCGCATAACGCATGGCAGCTCAATGCACAAATTACGCTCATCCAACAACGCGGCGGGGCTTAAGCGTTTTCCTAGTTAGATTTATTTAGTTGTCCTCCTTTGTAAATCAGTTTTTATAACTGAATAGGATAGACGTTAAAATAAATAATAATAATAATAAAAAAATGTTGCTGGGGTTCATGAAATTTAAGTTTATAAGGTCTCATCTGACCAGTTCAGACTTGACACGGGCATGACTGTTGGGTCAACATTTACACAAAGTAGGAATGGCAGATTCAAGCCTATGCAGCTTGTGCGGTAAGAAAGAACAGAATCGACGACATCTTTTCAGTTGTGAAAGGACTAAGTCTGAGCTTGAGGCAATGCCAGATGGCATGAAGCATGTACAAAGGGAATCCTGTCTCTA
This sequence comes from Sweltsa coloradensis, assembly GCA_024449915.1. NCBI lineage: Eukaryota > Metazoa > Arthropoda > Insecta > Plecoptera > Chloroperlidae > Sweltsa > Sweltsa coloradensis. The sequence continues at coordinate 236,309 of JAMZAV010001166.1, forward strand.
TTGGATAACACCACAACACATTATGGCCGAGTAGGCCAATTCAAATTAATTAATTAATTCTTTTAAAAAGAGAGACAACACAGTTGACATTGGTATCAAACAAAAGCTTATTTAACAAAGAAAGAATAAATAAATGAAAAAAGATTTTTAAATTACTATTCACTAGGAAAACGCTCAAGTCCTGCCGCGTTGTTGGATGAGCGTAATTGGTGCATTGAGCTGCCATGTGTTATGCGGATTTTATGTTGTTCGGTAAAAAAATTATTACTAAGTTCAAGATTGTTTTAAATTAATTTAATTTAATAAAAAATAAACCTTTTTTTTAATTAATCATAATTTTTAAAAAAAAACATCGAAAAATTTCGGTTTTTAAAAGAAATAATTATTCGATTGCGCTCAAATTTCACACGAATATTTAAATTCATAAAATTAAGGTTCTGTAAAAAATCATTACAATCGGATAAAGCATGTAGGTGTTACAAGTCAAAGAATTGTTTTAAAAATCGAAAAAAATCGTAAAATTGCGATTTTCATGAGAAATAATTTTCCGATTGCGCTCAAAAACGTGGCAGTTCTAAGTTCAGAGATTTAAAAGGTCTCCATAAAATTTCATCGCAATTGGAGTATCGGTTTAGCCGGAATCGTGTTAACAAACAGACAAAAATACAAACAGAAAAAAATAAGAAAAACGAAAAAAAAATCGTAAAATTGCGATTTTCATGAGAAATAATCTTTCGATTGCGCTCAAAAACGTGGCAGTTTTAAGTTCAGAGATTTCAAAGGCCTCCAGAAAATTTCATCGCAATTGGAGTATCGGTTTAGCCGGAATCGTGTTAACAAACACACAAAAATACAAACAGAAAAAAACAAGAAAATCGAAAAAAAATCGTAAAATTGCAATTTTCATGAGAAATAATTTTTCGATTGATTTTTCGAATCGTGCAGTTCTAAGTTCAGAGATTTCAAAGGTCTCCAGAAAATTTCATCGCAATTGGAGTATCGGTTTAGCCGGAATCGTGTTCACAGACACAAAAATACAAACAGAAAAAAAAAGAAAAAAAAACAGTCCGGATTTTTTTCTCCAGTGTAGTAGAATGGAATCTTCGCTTCGCTCGCTACGCTCATCCAATTAATCATTCAAATAATTACATTTTCGTAAGATTAACTACCACTTTTGACTTATGTATAATTATGTATACCTAAAAAAACTCTACCGATTGTCGTACAATTCTACAACTTCACTAACATAATGCCAATTAACCCAAAATTTGATGGCTCCAAACCAAATTCCTTAAACTTACACATTAAAAGATGAATGAAATAAATAAATACCGGTAGTTTAAACTTTAATCTCAGTTAAATATTTGACATTCACGAACCACAGTCAACTGGTGTATCAAATGATAACAATACAAGCACAAGGAAAGAGAAAGGTGATGGCCGTAAGTCGGGTTCCTATCACTTTCCCATTAATTCAAATAATGACAATTTATCACATAAATTAAAAATTTAATGTACAAAATAAATACAACATAGTCGACTTTGGTAGCAAATGAAAGCTTATTTAACGAGTAAATAATATATGAAAATATATTTTTCATTAATTAATTAATCATCCAATTAATTACATTTTAGTAAAATTATTATATGAGGGAGCGGAGCGACAAAGGATTACCATTCAAGAAAACGGCTCTTCCTCTGTGGGGTTGTACGTCGAAAATCAGCCGAATCGCTGAACAGATTGCGCTGAAATTTTAAACAGACATCCGGTACAAGTTTACTGAGAACTGCTAACAAAATCAGCAAGATCCATTGCGATTCAAACCTACAAGAAATAATAAATTGAAAAATAGGCTGCGATGTGTAGCAATTATTTTAACGACAATGATTTTTTTGTATATATTTTTTGTTTGTTATTTGTCTGGCTGTGAAAATGCAGTGCCCAAGGTGTATCGAATCTTGCACGCTCAAGGTACCCCCAATTAATAGAGCTGGGAGATTGAATAAACCTTGCAATCTTTACACGTATTTTGTACTGGCTATGTTTTCCATAGTATTGTCACAGATAGACTACACTGTGCTATATGCATTTCAAAACATGTTTAATATTTTTTTAAATACAATCCAGAAATTACAAAATCTTTCCCGACCAGGGCCCCGATTCATGTACATTTTTATCCCAGTATAAGCAGATTTAGGTGGTATAAGTGCGGTATAACTCCGAATCCAATTCATGAAGACATCCCGCCTCGCACGGGGATAAGAAAATATGTAAACAGATGGCGGACATTTTAAAATTTTGCGTCTATGTGTAAAACGAGAAAAGTTGTCATAACTCTCATAAAACAAATCAGAAACCATCCCGCGCCTAGGCCCAGATGTAGAAAATTATTCATAATACAACAGTGTAGGCCTAAAGTTCCATTAGGCTATAGGAATAGATAAAATTAATACTAACGTTACACGTTTGACAAGCCCTAGGCCTTTTCTAGACAACCCTAGGCCTGCACGACCTTGTTCAGACAAACAACCCGCACAAATAACTAGTTTTGATTACTAAAAGCCTAATGCAGATAAAAAATAGTATGATAGTCCTAGGCTATTCAAAATTTACGGCAATAATACGCCTTTTCTTTTCTTTAACGATCTCACGCAATCTTCTGTCACTAAATAAAAATGTAAAACAAAAGATGGTGCAAATTTTCAGTGTTCATTTGCTAATTTGCTGATTTACATGGCTGTGGAATGCAGTGGAAAATAACATTTGTTGTGTCTGTTGTTGCATTGGAAATTTTTGATTGGATGAGAGTTGCTCAGACTTAACCAGGCCTTATCCTGCCATGTCCTGCATTATACCGTCCTTATACCACCTATACCCGGGATAAATGTACATGAATCGGGGCCCTGGGGATTAAACCCAGGTCTCCCACATTTCGGGTATAACGGCGCCTTAGCCAACTAGACTAGGAAAACGCCATTGTTAGATGAGTGAGCGAGTCATGTGTTGAGAACCCGGGAACATTTGCATTTAAGTTTGATAATTATATTGGTATAAATAATAGGGTTTTTAAGTTTAGTTGGTATAAAGGCACGTCATCTGTAAGGCCATAATGCGCCACTCTAGCCAATGATAGGCTAGGGAGGGAAGAAAGGGAATGTTACCGGGTACTCAACACATGGCCCACTCACTCGTCTAACAACGACTTTGGCATTTTCCTAGTACCACTTTCAGACTTAATTACCTATGTAGGGCCATAGGCCCTATTTATTGATGTTATCACACCCATTCGAGCTTCTAATATTATTTCATGTAGAGCCTACTCGAAATAATAAACACGTAGGCCTACTTTGACAGCGCACCAAAGCAAATATAAGCCTAAAAATCTTGCGTGAATGGCTAACAAGATAGACATTTTAATGTCCAAAACAAAGGGCAATGAGGTTAATTGAATTTTTAAACACCTGGTAATATCTGCTAACAAACAAACACAGACATTAATCGGTGGTTTAATCGGCTAGATATAATAATATTTACGCTTGCATTCAAGAACCCTTTCAACATCTACTGTCGAGACCCAAATATCACGAATAATGCCTTTCAGGCAGTTTTGTTTGAGTACATGGTTGAAATGGATGGAAATCTATTTTTTAGATATATTATTGCTTCCTAAATTACAATTTTGGTAAATTATTTATCCAATCATAATATTTCTTGGTATTTTCGTAGACCGACGCGAATCGTCATGCATTTTACGACACAGGTGGGCGTACCTATCCCCGCTTCTCTAGTTCCTCACTATCACGCTAGAGAGCGCCATAGTGTTACTTGATTCCTCGGATTGTCATCAATATTATTTGAATCAATATTACGTATATATATTTAAACTTTCATATCATTGTGATAATTGATTTGTTTCTAGTTTCACTATGCTTCAAATTTTGTTGCATTGGCACTGTGGAGAAATAAGTTGGAGATTTTGCTTTAGAACACATTTTAATCATTCTATTGTAATACCAGAAAAAACATTAAATATGTTCCAATGTATGTAGGCCTATTTGTATTGAATTATCATTTGCCACAACTTGTACAGTACTTGTACACCCGGCAACAGAAGTTAATCAAGGGGTCTCGTTTTATCTACAATACGCCATTGATTTACTTTTGGCGTCGGGTGTACCATTGTCTATGTCTACTCAAGAAACTAGGTAGATAAAGAAACAAATGCTTAAAATTGAGGGCAAGTAACAACATGTGTTGATACAGTTATAAATTTGACAGCACAGACTTAAAATACAGAAATAAATAGGCTACATTTGTGACAATAATTGGAATGGAAACACTATTCACTATTCCAACACATACTTAAACCATAATCTACATATTATATGTACACTAAAATACAAATGAAATAAGAATTATCTAACCCATTAGGCTAATCCCGCTAATAACATACAATACACATCGAACACTATGCCCACGTATTGGCCTACATACTGTAACTGTACTAGAAAACCTCAATACCTTGTTATTGGTCCCTAAAAGGTTTTACAAATTAATCCTTTGAACTAGGGATGTGCGGGTACCCGAAAAACGGGTAATTTTCGGGTAGGTAAAATTACCAGACCTAGGGGAGGGCCGTCAATTACTACCAGAAAAAGTCGGGTAGGGTAGAAGTAATAAAGAAACACGCCAATCTGCTCCTTTTAAACATCACGCTCACACGCCAAACGAACAGCTGACGTCGGACGGACCAATCACTACGACGTGGGCGCGGCTATGCTATGATGCTGTGTCCTTGGCTCTTCCGGCGCTGTTCCCGCTGGAGTAATAGGCCCTACTGACCGTCATTACTCGTCTTCTGGTTATTTAACGCTAATAACGGCATAAAGCAAGTTGAATATTACGTACGTAGGCAAATGGTGAAAAAGAAACAACGCTAATAAACATCGTCTAATGCCTAGGCGGCACATAGGCGGCAGGCCTAGAACGAAGTCCGATCTAGTGCGCATCGTTGCGCGCAGCAGAGCGTTGGGCGAGTCAGACCGAAAGGCTGGTGCAAACGCGCAATTTCGTCAGATGCATGGCTGGTACAAACGCATGATTTCGTCGGCCGGGAAGAGAAAAATACGCGATCGCATCGGTTTTTCTTGGGGTTTTTCGTATCGGAAATATTAGAAAACGATCGTTACGATATTATTTCCAAAAATAACGAACGATTGATGCAGGAAAACGATAATAGCGGGGTTTCACTGTACTAGGCCTAGGTCTAGGCCTACTCAAGCAAAAGTTCATAAGACGCCGATTTGGAAGTACTTCGTGTCAACACAGCCCAGAGTGGCTACCTGCAACCAATGCAAAACTGTTTTGTAGGAATTTTTTATTTTTTTTAAATGAATTCACAAATAAAAAAATTTCACTACCCGAGCTCGACCCGAGCCCGAGGGTACTTTCAATTACCCGCCCCGAGCCCGACCCGAGTTCAAAAACCACTACCCGCACATCCCTACTTTTAACACAACCCAATTAGGGATGCACACGATTATATTCAATATTATCAACCGATAATTAATATTGGATAAAATTTCCATAACCGATAATCCAAACTGTATCGATAATCAAAATACCCAATAATTAGTCAAAAACTGTCCGAAACACGTCATTCTTTTTGTCGTCGTTGTAGGACGCCGCTTTGTCCCAGCTGTGTAGGCAACTTGTATTGCATGCGTGTATTGCCGGGCAGGACACTCATATTGCACCTTGTTTTAGTGTAGCTGACACAGCTCACAATGGTTGAGATGGGAATAACGCCTTTTATTTACGTAGCGCATTTGTGTGTAATCTCAAGGTCAAGCCTCACGTCTCTCCCGATGGATGCCCGCATGCCCCACTTCCGTATCAGTGCATTACTTTGTGCTTGTGCCTACTTTTTTGTTATCGTATCTCCAAACATTGAATACCATTCATAATGCGACATAATAAATATCAAAAACACTTATATAACACTGGAAATGAACAAAACAATCAGTTTACCTATCAAAACTAGCTGAAATCAAACTTCACACAGCCAAAGGCTTCCGAGAAGTACGACCTTCACAAAGACTAGCATTGTTTATGCAGGTGGGGGGAAGGGGAGTTGACTGTTGATGCAGTGTGTTGTCTGTCGCATGAAATAGATCGTGAAGCGGAAAACCCCATTTTGAGAGGTTGGAAATTCCATCATATAAGTAACAAACGAATAGGAATTCGGGCGGGAAACCACCAACATTTTTCAGCAGGCTTATAATGATAGTTTAATTTTGAAGAATTGGCATAGCTATAACTAAGTTGTAATGCTTTTGACTGTATATCGGTAGTATAAAATGATAATATTGATACAATAATGAGATCAACAATTTGATAATCGATAATGAAAACAGAATTAATGTGCATCCCTACTAACCAAACAATTCCAGAAGGCCTAGAAGTTTGCTTGCCTTAGCAAATGATAATTTGATAAACATCAATGTAGCGTCTACACTCTACAGGCTTACTCTGTTCAATCACTTTTCACTACCAACAATTAAATTTAGTTTATATAAGAGTCTTTCATAGGGTGTGCAGACAGGGAGTATAGACTCAGGGCAGGAACATAAACTATAAATGTCGGGAAATATGACAGGATAAGAAAAACTTTAGTGACTAAATTATTTTATATATAGTATAGGCCTATATGTGTAAAAAGTAAAATCAGATAGTACCTAACTTTATAGGATAACAGCCCCAGTGAAAATTGGGGTTAAGTAATTTAAATTAACTCCATACTTCACATAACTGAACACTAGATACTATTAGAAATGTAGATTTCATGTTTTTCATAGTGATTTTGTTATATTGGGAATTACTTTGTAGTTTGGATTTAAGGACATTTTACAAGTGATGGAAAAAATATTGATTTATCGAACAAAATTGGTATACCCTAGCCAAATTAATTTGAATTTTAAAAGTAGATTTAAAAAAGTTTTCCTCCAACAATCAATTACTCTTCTTCTTACAATCTAATTGCATAGAGAAGTGTTGAGTCTGGACCCCCCCAACCCCCTACAAAAATAGTTGTGTGATCTTTCTTGTGTCTGAGACACAAGTAAAGAACTACTAACTGCAAGTCTGGACTGGCATTTCCACCATGGAATCACACAATTTTATAACAGTGTACAACAAATATGTCAAATCTAAGAGTGGCCACTCAGTTATATTTTTTTTAATTATCCATTTTTGTTCTACATTATACTGATTTGACTTCAGAGTCAAGATATTAATATTCCAATGTGATGTCATTGCTCATATCCCTAATTTTACTGGATTAGACTAAAAATAAAATTTAAATTTTCATTTTCTATTGGCTAAATTAAAACGGGATTGGAAAAAAAAACTTCATACTGCTCCCGAAATTTCGAGATCCTGCACACATCAACTCTTTCACCATGAAACAATAAAATGATTAAAATGTCACAAAAATGTCACACTCATACAGTCATACCTCATAATAACTGATAGTGATAGGCTAAAACGGATTTTTTTTCTGCAAAAATTTCCGGGGCAAGCTGAACTTTTGCACAAACCTTCCAGAAAGCGACCTTAACAAAGGGAAGAAGCCCCAAAAATCGTACTGGAGCGTTGGCCGCCATCTTGGAAAATGTCTTCGCAAAAGTGGTTGATTTTGTATACCTTGAAAATGGCGGAGGTAGACGAAAAGTTTCACAGGCAAAAAATAATTAAAATATTCCTCACAGAATTCGCTACGAAAATGGTGTCTACCATATTTTCGGTAGAGACAGCGGTTACGTCACAATTAATCATAGTCTAATTATGTTGCTTATTAGAGTACCAGCAGATTTCCTCATTTTCGCGCTCAGTATCAAACAATGTAAGGTAAATCCGTGAGAAATCGATACACAAAATGGCTTTTGTACGGTGTTCTTGAAAGCTTCCATTAGTATTTCTAAAAATCAAGTTTGCAAATTGAATTTTGCATTTACCCGGGAAATTTTGGTTTTTCCATTGTTGGTATTGCCTCAAAATGCCATATTTAACTGTTCATTCACTAAATTGCATTTGAGAAAAAAAAAATTCAATTCAACGCATATTGAAATGACTTAAATTACCATCCGAATACAGCCAAAGTTTAATCCAATATGGCTGCTAATTCCTAATATCAACAACATCAAAGTAAATAATGTAGCAAACAGAGTTTAAAAACAGCACAAAAACAGTATTCATATTGTGAATATTAGGAGTTAACAGCCATATTGGATAAAAACTTTGGTTGTAATCGGAACGTTATTAAAGTAATTTCAATGTGCGTAGAAAGAACTTTTCCTCAAATGCAATTTAGTGCTTAATAATGGACAGTCAAATATAGCATTTTGAGGAAATACCAACAATGGAAAATCTCAAAATTTCCGGGTAAATTCACAATTCGATTTTGCAGACCTGCTTTTTTTAAATACTACATCATGGAAGTTTTCATGAACACCGTACAAAAGTACTTATTGTGTTTAAATCGATTTCTCACAGATTTGCATTCACCCGGAATATTGGTTTTTCCATTGTTGGTATCGCCTCAAAATGCCATAGTATTGACTGTCCATTATTTAAGCACTAAATTGCATTTTAGAAAAAAACTATTTTGACGCATATTGAAATGATTTAATTACCACATCCGATTACAGCCAAAGTTTAATCCAATCTGGCTGCTAATTCCTAATATCAGCATTAAGTGAATATTGTAGCAAACAGAGTTTAAAAACAGCACTAAACAGAATTCATATTGTGAATAGTCGAGCCACTTATAACAAACTTGGCAAAAAACTGACTTTTACTTTGTTAAAAAGAATTTGTTGAAACAGAGTCACTTAACCTGTATTTTTTTTAAAATAACAGTCTTTAAAATAAATTACTTTGTTAAATCCAGAACATATTGGACTCTCTTTTAAAAAGAGAGTTTTTTATAAGTGGGCTCGACTGGATAAGGAACTAACAGCCATATTGGATTAAAACCTTGGTTGTAATCGGATCGTAATTAAAGAATTTAAATGTGCCCTAGAAAGAATTTTTTTTCCCAAATGCAATTTAGTGCTAAGGCTAATAATGAATGGTCAAATATGGCATTTTTCAGGAAATACCAACAATGGAAAAAATAAAATTCCGGGTAAATCACAATTTGATTTTGCAGACCTGATTTTTTAAAATACTATATAAAGGAAGTTTCATGAACACCGTACAAAAGTACTTTTGTGTTTAAATCCATTTCTCACGGATTTACCGGGCACTGTTTGATACTGGGCGCAAAAGTAAGGAAATCCGCTGGTACTCGAATCAGCAACATAATATAAACCATGATTTTGTGACCTAAGCGTTGTTTCTACCGAAAATATAGTAGACAACATTTTCGTATGGATTTGTGTGAGGAATATTTTTGCCGTCAAAAAATTTTTGTCTATCTTACTCCATTTTGAAGACATTAAAAACAACCACTTTTGTGCAGACATTATCCAAGATGGCAGCCAACGCTCCAGTCTGATTTTGAGAACTTTTTTCCCTTTGATAACCATAGGGCATAATTTGGGATCCAAAATTTCACTTTCTACCTTAACAAATTAAAAATTGTGATTTAAAAAAAAATCCTTGATCTTTCAGGAAAAAATGCTGATTTTGAATTCCAAATTGGTATCAAAGTTTTAAAAAATCCCAAATTTGAGTATATTTTCAAAGAATTTTTTTTACAATTTTTCTTTTTTTCCAATTTTTTGGCATGTTCAAATTGAATCTACTACAGGCAAACTAAATATCCGGGACATCCTGGAAATTTGTATATTTTTGTTTTTTCTATACAATTTGATTTTTGATCAATTACAAAAATCATTCTAATCATTAGAATTTACTCAATTTAGTAAGAAAAAATGCTACAAATTCAGAACAAACAAAGCAGCTTTTGACCGGGTGTTAAGTATGAAAAAATTGCAGATTTAATTGTGTACATTTTGAAAGATGGTGGTAACTATGTGTACCACTATCCTATAAAGGGATAAGGATGCTTTCTGGAAGATCTGTGCAAAAATTCATCTTGACCAGAATTTTTGTTCTAAATAGTCTGTAATGGTCCTTTGTTGTTTGGCCTATGAACGTGAGTCTAATTTTTTTATTGAAAAATGCTAATGGTGTTTTGGTATTTAAGGACGTTTGTACTTTACCGATACTACCTGTATCTGTGCCACAAAAGTGTATAAATGATGATAAAAGGCCCAAGTTTGACATCAGATGTTCTTTCACAGCAGTATCATGAGGACACTCCATTGTTGTACCCCGACAAAACTGAAAATGATGCTGTTACCTATTGGTTATTGCCTTTTGAGTTTTTCCAGGTACAGCTGCTTTACCTCCGGAATTTGACAGACAACCAAATCGGGGAGTGGATTCTCCACCATAAGGCAGTTGCTTAGGTAAATAGGTGGAACACACAACACGCCCTTCTCTACCAGTGAAGGCAAGTCCACCTTGAACTCGATTTCTGAATCTCAATGAAGCAGTGGGTTGCATCATCAGTCTCGGTGAATGGGGGGCTGAAAAAGTATAATCTGTCATCAGGGGGCATTTAGGGCATCCGAATTAAGCATTTGACAATATTTAACCAAACCTATGTAGTGATATGCTTGAAAGAAACCCTAAGTAAATAAACTCATTTAATTAGTAAATCAAACAAATAAATCACCCCACCCTACATAAAAATTGGGTAGGCCAAAAGAATAAGAATTAAGGACATTATTTAAAGGACATCACAACCCTGGGATTTCCCGGCGATGTAAAGAACCTAAGTTGTTTTAATGACTAATGGCAAAAACCAGAAGTCTCTAACTTGAAGCAGAAGTTAATTACACCTGTTTGAATAACAATAATTTAGGTGGGTGCGCGCGCATCCAAAATCGTGACGTAAAGATTGCGCACAGTCGAGTCTACTCTCCGACCTCAGATTACTGGTCAGCGCTGTAAAGAACTCTCTCTGTAGAAGAAGATATAGTGTTTAGACAAAAACCAAAAGCTTCATCGTATTCAGTGGTCTTTCCTCTACAAGAATGTTGCTAAAGTAAACCTTCTTGTAGAAAATAAAACATAGTTTTGGATATTTTAAAAAACATGCTAAAAACGACAAATATATCGTACTTTCAGAGACCTTGAAAACAAGTAAAATTGACCAAATGTGAAAATATTTTGACACCCACATATAGCAGTAGGCATGCAAAAAAATAAAAAAAATACTACATTGAAATCGAAGAAAAACGTGTTCAAGATTGCAAATAATATATGATAGGATGTTTTCAGCAAACTTCGACGCTTCCAGCGACGAGCCGTCCGCGATCAAGTTGCAGAGGATATACTACCCATTTAGAAAACATCGTTTTGTCAAGCACGTGTAGTCTGTGTAGCCGTTCATAACCATAAGGTATCGGCTCTCAGCTGTCTCGTATGCGGGTTGAGTTCTTTTCAGTGGTTTATACCATGGTATAAGCACTGATATCTGTGGTATTAGGATACTTGAGACAACAGATAACAGCTCTTGGAAACATGGTATTATTGCATATCCCGCACACAGATGGAAGTTTTGTGATATCGTGAACCCTAATAACTAACTAACTATGATATCGTGTAGTTATTCACTTATTGCCTCAACTCAACTTGCAACGTTGCAAGTTGCAATTGCTTCAGACGAGGCACGTAGAAAAAGAGAGCGTTCCCTTCACCCCCCTCCCCCCCCCCAACATAAAAGAGCTCCAACGCGCTTGCTTATCAATCAGTCGCTGCTACAAGATACATACAACGAATATTAAATAAATAAATAAATAAATTTTATTTAGAGTCTACCCTCTCAGTTATAGAACTGATTTTCAGTGGGGGACTTTAAATCAAAGCGACCAAGCCAACCTTGCAGGCCCCGACGCAATCGACGAGTGAGCGATAACCAACCAAAGATCGATATTTTTAATTGGAAATATTGCAATCAGTGATTGCAATATTTCCCTTACCCGCGAATCAACGCCAGAATCAACAAGGCCGATTCAGAACAACTCTGAAATTTATTATGTGCTTCGTTGCTAGGACGGCTCCAAAATCACCGTTTACAAACTCCTAAGACAAGAACTGATGGACTGAAGTCCAAATCAGAAGTTAAAAAACTTCTGACTTAAACGGGAATCGAACCCTGGCTGGACCTTCTGCATTGGAAGCAGATACGCTAACCACAAGACCAACGAGCCACACACAAGACCAACGAGCCACACAAACCAACGAGCCGATTTTGTTTCAACTGTATAATGTGTCTACGTTAATTAGCATATTAGTTTATTAATTATGCATTCTTTAAAGCCAAACGGGCATATTGTATGAAACCCGTCCAGACTGAGATTTTACATGCCGTAATTGTGTATGTATTCGAATTCGGTTTAGAAAAATTGACAATAGTAAAATAAGTACTTAGTAACTTGAGTTCGTAGCTCGTCTCCGCTCGCTACATTGCTTTCCTCAGTCATAGACAAAATGCTGTTATTGAATCCTAATAACATACCGTAAACATGAATTCATAATATGCAAACAAACTATAATAGTAGACCTACCAAGTGAGTTATTAGAAGAGGATCTCACCGGGTAAAACAGATATGTTCCCTCAGCGGCAATTTATACTAAATCTAGGTACTGGGACGTGTCCACGTGTTGAGGTTTGAGATACAAAGAATGCAATTAGAAAAAGTTTTTTGTAAAATGTCAACAAGGCAAACTTCTTTTCATGAAGATGAAAGGGAAGATATGCCATTCTGAAGAGCTTTACCAAGTGTGCAAATATGCAGACATTATCCTAGAGATAATTGAAACCAACAGCATCCTATGTATGAAAATATTGTAAAGAATACTGAAACATAAATGTTATCGCCGAAGTGCGTACAACAATACCCAATGGTATAACGCTCGACTGGCCACAGCACTTGCAATTAGGGTCAATGGTCGCTTCGCAGTAGGTAAACAATAGGGTGGACGCGCGGTTTGACAGGTTAGGATGTTGTGTAGTTTTACTTCATTTCGATCTAAAGATTGTTGGGTGTTCAAACTGTTCAAACTCTTTCTAACGTCAGTGTAGTATGTCACCTGATACGGAAAAGGTGTACTTCTAGGCATGTGCTTAGACCATTGTGATTTACGCAAAACTTGTGTTTTATTTTTTTGCGTGCGCTAAGTGTTAAAATATTGGCATTTTATGTATGAAATTATGCTTGAAGTATTCTTTCACCGATTTTTCTTCATAATTTTACTTTCCTAGTGTTGGTTATTATGTGAACTAAGTAAAGTAACCACGAATAACAGTACCCGCGTGTTTATTATAAATTTTAAATCAGGTGTTCGTGTTTATTTTTTAGTGTTAATTATTGCCACCCTTTCCTAGACGGCGACAATCTGTAAATTAGTGTTTAAATTTTAGCCGCGGGACCACAGTTTTGAGTGCGTGCCGTTGTGTGTAGGCGAATAATATTAATAACTATAATAAGGGTCCCTCCGCTCACTTGTTATTTACGTTTTAATCATTGTTTTCATTATGGCAGCTTTTACTCCATACATGTACGAACCTGAATATACAGATGAAGAGATATTAGAAAATAGACGTCGACGTGAGGAAGAAAGGCTAAGACTTATTCAAATGGCGGAAGAACGCAATCATTATTTTTGGTGCAAGTGCGGCGAGTGCAAATCTATGCCGAGTAATGTAGAGAGTGTTTGCTGTCCAGAAACGATGCCGTAGTGGCTTTAATCAACGAAGGAGATTACGGCTGCATAGTTAACCACCCGACTTTTCAAACATCATATAATATCAAGTGCAGGACTTCATATCTTGAGACAAATTTTGATTCAAAACACTTCCAATCGATTAAAGAAACGAGAATTGAGCAAGGAAATTACTAATAAAGGATGGCGTTATCTTGCATATAGACAGTTTGTATATTGGATAAACAGTTGGCCTAATCTAGGCAAAGGGAAAACGGGTCGTAATTCCTGCGTGCGCGATAAAGAAAATTCAGGAGACGTTTCCTGAGGAATCTGGAGTGTATGTAGGATTCCTCCCATTTCCAGGAGCAACAGATGCAGAAGCCCAATATCCAGGATAAATCCACATAATTGTCATAATGAAGGTAATCATGACGTCTTGTGTTATCTCATTGCTCTAGCATATTTGAAAGCCCAATTAAATATATGTGCACTTTTTGAGAGAATAACGCGTGTCCCTGTAATATTATAACGATCATTTCCATTTGACTCTACCGGAAAAAATAGTCACTGGTTTTGTTTTGTTTTGTTTTTGTTTGTTTGTATGTCTCGCCATAACGTTCGAACGGAGGCTCGGATCGAGTTGAAATTTTGACCACCCGCAAGCTTCGTTCCCGATTGAATGCCATTAGTTTTGTGCGCGATTGAGAATAATAATTAAAATGTGTTTCACTGTTTTGACTAACGAGCCCACAACGAAATAAAATCCACTATTATGTCGAACAGGTTCCAAGGCTTTGTACGGGAGACTCACAGCCGTTGTCCCGCATTTTTTTTATACCTAAGAGTCTGATGTTTTCTGAAAAGTTTGCATCGCGAGTGCCCCGGGGCTGCTGCCTTCATAAGACGGTCGCGCGTGAATTCTCAACGAAAGCATGCATTAGTATATCACGCAAATACACGCATATTTGAAATGAATCATAATGTTGTATATTTTTTTTATTTTTTTGCATGCCTACAGCTAGCTATATGTGGGTGTCAAAATATTTTCACATTTGGTCAATTTTACTTGTTTCAAGGTCTCTGAAAGTACGATATATTTGTCGTTTTAAGCATGTTTTATAAAATATCCAAAACTATGTTTTATTTTCTACAAGAAGGTTTACTTTAGCAACATGTCTTGTAGAGGAAATACCACTGAACACGATGATGCTTTTGGTTTTTGTCTAAAACACTATATCTTCTTCTACAGAGAGAGTTCTTTACAGCGCTGACCAGTAATCTGAGGTCGGGGAGTAGACTCGACTGTGCGCAATCTTTACGTCACGATTTTGGATGCGCGCGCACCCACCTAAATTATTGTTATTCAAACAGGTGTAATTAACTTCTGCTTCAAGTTAGAGACTTCTGGTTTTCGCCATTAGTCATTAAAACAACTTAGGTTCTTTACATCGCCGGGAAATCCCAGGGTTGTGATGTCCTTTAAGGACATTATTTTTGTATTAGTTTATTATTTATTAATTTAACAAAGTGCATACTAGGGGCTATATAGAACCGGTATGGGAAAACTATATAGACATGACTATCTTGTTCAAAACTCGTGTCCAAATTTTGTATTTCCAAGGACTGGAATGGAATATCATAACAGCAAGTGAGCAAACTATATCTACCGTATTTACTCGCTTATAGGCCGCCCTCGAGTAAAGGCCGCACCCTTATTTTGACCACTCAGATTTTTAAGATTTGGCTATAAATACTATTGATAAATGGCTTCACATAATGGCCGCACCCCACTTTTTGAACATGATAATTTCAAATATACCCGAGGCCAATACTCGCATAAAACATTAATTCTATATAATTATTTCAAAACCATGTAGTGCTTAAACTATGTATTTAGTAAACTTCCCAATGATGTAAAAGAAATCACTTCAATACACAAGTTTAAAGTAACAGTAAAATATTAAAATACCTTGTTTTACAAATTATTTAATTCTCTACAAGATCAATAATTGGAAGAGAAAGAGTATGAATTAATTCTGCTAGGTCAAAATCTATTACGCGGGGTTACGCCCTACTTGTTAAATGTTTTTAAATTGTATTACATAGTACGGTACATTAAGACCTCTATTATCCGAGCTGGATGAGACCGGGTGCAGCTTGAATTATCGAAAAACTCGGATGATCGTGATTTTTGTTTATTTGCACTCGTAGCATAGCCTGATAGTAAAATGATATACGACACATGCAATGGATAAAGGAACATAAAATACTCACGAAACACTTCATACCAGGCATACCAAATGATTTAATAGCTTGTAAATCAAGCTCACAAACACATACACAAAATACATGTCGTAATAAAAACGCATGTCAAGGCCAAAACAAATCGGCGTAAATAATAAATACGAGTCTGCATTTCGGGCGGAAGGCCATCGTTTGATTAACAAGATATCGGCAGCTGTTGCATCACCTTGTTGATCAACATAGTGTATTGCGGTTGCTAAGGCTGCCGCTCCTTCCGTGTGAATTATGATGCTCGGCGCCTCTAGGTCATCATTTGGATCGTCTACTTCCTCTTCCATTACTCGCGCCACTATCTCGTCGTCTGTCAGTTCTTGACACCCAGTTGCATCACATATTCCATTACCCCACTTCTGCACGTCATCCTCACTCAGATTAGCGCAACCGGCTATCACTCGTTCACTCTCACTCTCTCTCGCAACTCTCCCGCCCACCGTAGGCCTACAATGTATCTGAGGACATTTAAAAAAAGAGCGGCGCGGCGTCTGAATGCAGCTCGGATAATCTGTGATCGGATAATAGAGGTCTTACTGTAGTAGTCTACAGTAAAACTACGTAGTTTGTAAATTAGTTATTTTGTACTCACTACCGGTAGTTGGTTTTATTGATTATAATTTTTGTTTGTATGTTTAGTGTTGCCTAATTAAATTTATACATGTAAAGTTATATCCCAACCAAATACAAAAATTTGTAAAAAAAAAAAAAAAAACGGCAGCCAAGCTCTCCTTCAAAAATCTTTGCTGTGAATGCTGTGAGATATGGAAGTTGAGCCAAGCATTTCATTCTTTCTCACTAGTTTTGCATTGAAAAGAAGTAAGATCATTTCGCCTGTTGACGAGCGCCAAGCCAACCATTTTCGTGGTTAAAAAAAGTAAAAATTTTAAACTCAAAATCACAAAAAAAATTACTTGGCCATTGAATTTGGTTCATTACGAGAACTCTTAAAAAGTCAAGGGCCAAGTAATTTTTTTATGATTTTGAGTTTAAAATTTTTACTTTTTTACCACGAAAATGGTTGGCTTGGCGCTCGTCAACAGGTAAAAAGATCTTACTTCTTTTCAATGCAAAACTAGGGAAAAAGAATGAAATGCTTGGCTTAACTTCAATATATCACAGCATTCACATCCGAAGACTTTTGAAGGAGAGCTTGGCTGCCGTTTTTTTTTTTTTACAAATTTTTGTATTTGGGGGGGGGGGGGGGATATATATTTTTGTTGTTTGTTCCGTATCAAGGCGTGCAAAAGCTACTATCTTTTGTTTTTTTTTTTTTTTTGTGCGAATGATTTGTTGACTGGACTATAACACATTGAGCATAATTTTAGTCAGCAATAAAAATATTCAAATTGTATTAAATACGACCAAACGTTTTTCTTAAAGTTAAGGGTGGTAGGGAACAGTGGGGGTGAAATATTGCTTGCCTCCCGGCGGATTATTAATTTCATATTATTATGTACCGTACCATCGTGCCAAATTTCATGCTGATAACTCATTAGCCTAGGTGCCTTCACGGTGAATGCTGGAAATTAAGGTAAAAATAATATATACTATTAGTGATGGGGGTTGAAAAATGTGGTTTAGGAAATGAGAATAGGCCAATTGGGTTAAAACACATTAAAACATAATTTTAATAACTAATTTGAATAAAAATTCAATTTTGGGTTAGAGCTATGAATTATTCCAATTTTAGGGGATGATTTAGGGGTGTTGGGGGTGGAATATCGCTTGCCTCTTGGGGTTTTATTTTCAAAATTTTTATGAAACATCACCCAAAATTTCATGTTTAAACTATTGGGTCCCTTTAAAGGGAATGCGGGGAAATCAAGGGTAAAAATAATATGAATTTATTAGGGAGGGGGTTTTTAAAAAAATGGGGTTTTATATAATGAAATAGAATAGGGAGGGGGGTTAAAACACATTAAAACTAAAAAATTTTAAATTTTAAAAATTTTTAATTTTTGGGGTTTTTAGAGCTATAAATTTTTTATTCCAATTTTAGGGATGATTTAGCGAGTGTTGGGGGGGGGAATCCCCTTGCCTCCGGCGGATTATTAATTCTGTTTTTTTTTAAATTCTCCCCCCAAAACCCAAATTTTGCGCATAGAGACCTTTGTGTTAGATATTTTTTAATGGTTTTGAATTTAAATTGTTAAACGAGGGAGCAAATCGACTGAGGATCTCCATTCAACTTAAAGCGTCATTCTGGAGTTGCGTGCGTGCGTGTACATCGAAAATCAGCCGAATCGTAAACAAAATTGCTTTAAAATTTTAAAAACAGACATCCGGTACGAGTTTATTGAGAATGTAACAAAACAGCTACTCCTTTGGGGGGTTTAAAACCCCTCAAAAAATAAAAATGTGATTTTTTTAAATTCGAAAAGGCATTTTTTTGGGGTTTTTCATATGAAAAAAGGGGGGACCATAGCCTGCGATGAAAAAACAACTTAAAAGTCGCCGCTATAAAGTTTAAATCTCAAACCCGGTGTTTTTCTTTTTGTTTTTGTTGTAAGTACCCATGCCCTTTCTTCAAAAGCTCTCTAAGGGTCTTTACTCATTTTTGTTTTTGTTTTTTGTTTTATCAACAAATTTAATAATGGGGGCCATCCAAAGAAACAGTGCAAACCAACAGTTTACGGCTTTATAAAGGTAAAATTAAAAAAATTTTTTTTTAGTCTAACCCCCTATCTTTATTTTTAACCCTACCCCCTAAATTTCTGATATATGCCTAGGGTACGCTTTACGTGGGGGCCTAAGCCGGGCATGGCGGGCATTGGGCACAGAGCAGGGGCTCTGCTAATCTTTTAAAGACGGGGGAAAAGGGACCAAGCCCAACTGCAAACATCTGCTGGAAATAAATCCAACCAAAAAAAAAATTTGAAAAAAAAAAACGGCACCCCAAGCTCCCCTTCAAAAGTCTTCGGTGAAAATGCTGTGAGATATAGAAGTTGAGCCAAGCTTTTTATTTTTCTCCCTATTTTCCCCTTTTTTTTAAAAAATAAGAAAGGGTTTCATTTCTTTGGGTTAAAAAAAAAGAGGGGACAACCCAAAACGATTTTTGTGGTAAAAAAAAAAAAAAAAAAAAAAATTTCCCAAACTCAAAATTCAAAAAAAAAAATTTTTGGGCCCAAGGGCCAAGCCAGGCCATCCCGGGGTTGAGAAAAAAAAGGGTTAATTTTCGTGGGCCCGGGTTTCTTTTAAAGTACAAAATTACGATTTTTTTTTGGAAAACCTAAGCCCCCGGGCCCCCTAAAATGTAAAAAAACATTTTTTTTTTGAAAATAGGGTTAATACGTTTAAACCCCAAAATTTTTAAAGGATTTTAAAACGTTTAGAAAAAAAAAAAAACTTTTTCCCCAATCCCTAGAGTAGGCCTTTTTTTAAATGATTTGGGGCCCAAATGGGGTTTGAAAGGTATCACCATAAAGCTTTTAACGTTTTTTAAAACCCAGTAAGAACTCAAATTATCCGATTTTGGAGGGGCCCGGGGGCATCTGGGAATTTCCCAAAAAAATGGATGGGGGCAGTTCATTTTTTTTATTTAAATCCCCGTAGCATGGGCCTGATAGGGTTTAAAATGTTTATGGGGCCCACATGCAATGGATAAAGGAACACAAAATACACCCCAAAACCCAACTTCATAAAGGGTATCCCAAAGTTTAATGGGTTGAAAAACAAGCTCACAAACAAAAGTACACAATTAATTGGGCCCTACATGTGTAAAAAAAAATTTATGTCTGGGCCAAAAATTCGACGCAGTGGGCCTAGGTCTAGAATGAAAAACATGGGCCTGGGGTAGCTCTTTTTCCTCAGGTGAAAAAACCCTCTCACTACTATCCCCTGCGCGAAGCTTTTTCAAAGAAAAGGGTCGGGAAAGAAATAAGAAAACCCCGGGAATAAAAAATTAAATGCGCCCGTGATTAGGGAATTTCGTGAAGGGGTTTAAAACAGGGATCGCATCGAAAACTTCTTCCCCCCCACAAGACCATTTTGATTTGATAAGCGTGACTGTGAAAAAAAGGGGGGGGTTAAAATCGATGCGCGGGGCGGCGATGCGCGCGACCACACGGGACCACTGAGCTCTATATGCTCAGTTTTGACACTGACGCAAAATGCCAAAAAGTCGTACCACCACTGACCTAATGCTAAAGGACACTGGCCACTGCTCAAAAGTTGGGGTTTATGCCGATTTTATTTTCTCTTGCACTCACTGTAGGCATGCCCCCCTTGGGCCCTACAAATGTATGCAAAGTACATTTAAAAAACCCGGGGCGCGGGTCTGAATTTTTTTTAGGTTTTATTTACGCTTTTAAAAACCTTATAATATATTTTTTTTTTTTATGGGGCTCGGTTAACACGGTAAAATCTGATAATCGGAGTTTGGGGATAATGGATTTCCCTTAGTATTCACAACGCTTTTTAGGGACCTGGCCCCTCCACCATGTACCAGCCAGGTACTTTTTAATTTTTGATTACCACTCCACCTCCCCCAAAAAATTAAAAAAAATTTAGCTTTTTTTGTGAAAATTTATGATACCCAAAAATATTCCCACTTATCAAAATTGCATTAAAATATTGTTTTTTTCCCCAACCCTATTTAAAACACCGTAAAACACTGATTTTTTTTTAAATCTTAAATTAAAAAAAAAAATCGGTTCACCGTTTTGCACCCTAAAAAATCCTTTAAAAACGGATAAAATGGGAAAAAAAGGGAAAACCCTGTTATATAGGACTCCACATGGGGGTTTTTTATGTCCCTACTTTACTTGTAGGGTTTTGCATTTAAAAAATTTACATTACATATTTTTTAAACTTAGCGCCCGGCTTTTAAAAAGAGTTCCACCTCCTGTTTACTATCAATTTGTGAAAGCTGCAGTTTGATTTATTCGGTGGCCATTATTGCTCTAATGCCCTGGAAAGGGCCCCCACTTTTTTCCAAATCTGCCCCCTTCTTCCGCCAGAAGTGGGAGGCCCCTTTCTTTAAAACTGAGCTGAGAATCTTCGATGAATCTGGAAGGGGTGTTTCCGAAATTGCCCCCACTCATAAGGTTCCTCCTGAAACAACCAAAATTCCCGAAGGAATTTAGTAGGATTCAAATGGACTAAGTAAATATTACTTTAGTTTCCAAAAAACAAATACAAACCCAAAAAAAAAAAAATAGGTGGCAAAAATTGTGTTACTATTTAAACAAAATTTATGAATTCAATTTCCACACTGGGGTATAATGGGGATCTACATTTATAAATTTCCTTCAAAAAAAAATCCATGTGTGCCACTAATAAACCAAAATAATCCTTTTGCAGCACCCACTTCCCTTTATGCAAAAGTTGCTAGAGCTTTTTACTCCCGGGGCAGTTTTTGGGGTGAAAAGGGGAGTTGCAGTTTTCAACAAATGGCGACTTCGTTGGCAAAAAAGTTCCCCCCCGTGTTTGATCATCTCTGTGTATTTCTCTCGTTCCGCCCTCCTTTTTTTAAAACAAAGGGTTTTTTCCCTTTTTTTTATAAATTTTACCCAAAATTTTTTTTTTTTTAACTAATTTTGATCTTTAAATTTGGGGGTATAAACGCAACATTGAAGGGGGGGGGATTAGTAGGGTTGCCCGTTCGATAGGGGAAAGCGTGATAAAACTTAAATCAATATTTTAAAGTCAATCAATAATTGTTAAAAATTAAAACTTTCCGTAACCCCAGGCAAAACCCGAGACCTTTTGGGGAAAATGATCCTTTTTTTTTATTCCCCTTCTTTTTTTGTGGGGGAAAATTTTATTTTCCCAGTTGCCCCCCAAAAAAAGGGGGTTTTCCAAAAAACGGGAAAAACCCCTCACCTTACCCCGCCCATGGCCCAGTGACAGAGTTTGGTCGCTATTAAAAAGTTGTACCCTACTAATCTCATGTTTGGCAGGGATTTTGTGAAGGTAGTCTTTGAAGTCTGTTTTTTGTAACGTTGTAACTCTGTGAAGTTTTATTTTTTAAAATTTGTTTAAAAAGGGTTTTTTTCGGTTTATATGCGTTTTTTCAAGGTTACAATTGTATTCAAAGTTTAAAGACCCCCTATCAAAAAAAAGGGAAAAAAAAGGGGGACATATAGTCCCAAATCACCTTTTGAAGGGAAAAAAACCGGAAACCCCTTTACTGTGTGGGTGGGGGGTTTTTGCCCGGTCATTTGAAAAAAAAGCGTGCACCCTGGCAAAAATCCGTTTTTAGCCCCGTGGTCAAAATGGTGGGCCCCGGCAGGTGGGGGGGGGGAGAGGGAAGGGCCCAAACCCAGCCGCCGATCCTCCTTTAAAGACCCTTTTCCACCTTTTTTTATTTTATTTTGACCCGAAGAGAAAGGGGCCCTCTTGCCATATTTTGCCTTCTTTCAAACCCCAAACCAAAAAACACATCTTCCCCACACTTATCTGGTAGAGGTTCGAGCAAAATATGGCAGCACTGGGGCTAAAATTTCAAATTTAAATTTTAAAATTTCCCAAAAGACCTGAACCCAGTTTGAACTTATAAATGTCCATTAAAAGAAATTTAAACATTGAGGGCCCAAAGGGTGGGGGTTTTAAAAGATTGGTGCAGTAGTAGGCCAGCGTTACCGAATTTTTCCCCCCGGGAAAAAGATGGTTTAATTTCCCTTCTTTACATGACTCGGTAGGGATTAAAAACCAAAAAGAACGGCACGGACCGAGTGGTTTTGGGCAATTTAGTGCGTGCCCTGCTTGCTTTTTAGGTTAAATTTTTCTTTTTAAATGGGAAATTTCCTATTTGTCTGAAAGGGTAAGGCCTAGGCGTACCAAACCCCCCGTTTGTAGGTTGTACGTAAACCCCCACAAAAGCCCCTATTAAAGATACTTATTATTTTTACGGACGCCTACTACCAATACCTGAAATTTTCAAAACTCACCTTGATAGCAAAAGGGATTTGTAGGCTTTTTATGGGTTTCATAGTTTGAAATTGCGTTCAAAGATTTTTTTTATAAAATGAAATTTTAATTACGATTATTTCAAAAAGTGTTAATAACATAGGGCCTACAGGGTTTGTTTGGGCAAAATATGGGTACGGCATTTCTCGAAGGCGGCCATAACGAAAAACCCGGGAAAAAAACCCGTAAGTAATTGCAAATGACCCTTTAGTTTCTATTTATTTCATCAGACAACCAATCCCAAAAGGGAAAAAAAAATTTAAGTTTGGATTGGAGAAGAGTTGATAGGTTTGGGAAAAAAAAACAGATGGGGTTTCCCAAAAAAAGCAGAAAAGCTGAGGCCAACAAACATTTTCCCTTTGATTATGACTGCAGTGACGTAACTTAAAAATTGTTTTTTACCCTTTAAACCACAATGCAATTCTTTTGGAACTCATTTACAGATGGTGACCAATAAAAAAATTTAAAAAAAAATGATAGTATACACACAAAAAAATAACCAAACCCACAGAAAAAACAACAATTTTTGCAATCATGTTTTCATCATCAGCAAGGGGTTCTTCACACACCCTTCATCCGAGCCACCCCATTTGTCAGCAAAACCAGTAAGTAGGCTTTTCCCCCCCAAGGGGAAAGAAATTTATAAGATTTTAAAAAGTGAAAAAAGTGTTTTTAAAAAACATTTACTAGCACCCGTAAACCCCAAAAATTTACCCAAAATTTAACTTGTTTTTACCCGGTGTCTCATCTTGGGGTTTTCATCGAAGCCAGCCGACCTCTTTAATACTCCTTTCCCCCGAAAAAAATTGAGAATAAATTTTTTGGGAAAAAAATAGCTAATGTAAAGGGGATTTGGGTAAATTTTTTGTTTTATTGGGGGGACATTTAAAAATTAATGGTAAATTTTGTTTGAATCTATCCCAAAATTTTATTAAAAGTTAACAATTTGACTAGGGGAAAAAGTTAAGTCCCGCCGCGTTTTTGGAAAGAGCGTAATTGGTGCCCCTAAGTTTCCAAAGTGTTTCGCGGATTTTTACTGTTTTTCTTTTGAAAAAAATCAAATTTAAATTTGTCAAAGATTTTTTTTTTAAAAAATGAAAATTTAAAAAAAAAAATTAACTTTTTTTTTAATTTAAAACGTAATTTTTTAAAAAAAAAAAAAATCGTTTAAAAAAGAAAATTTTCATAAGAAATAGTTATTTGATTGCGCCCCAAATTTTAAAACCCAAAAAATTAATTTTATAAAATTTTAAAGGGTTTTGTGAAAAAATCATTACAATTTGGGGTAAGGCATGTAGGGTTTTAAAATAAAAGAATTGTTTTAAAAAAAGAAAAAACCCCTAAAATTTCGATTTTCATGAGAAATAATTTTTAGATTACGCTCAATTTCACACGAATATCTTAATTCATAAAATAAAGGTTCTGTGAAAAAATCATTACAATCGGATAAAGCATGTAGGAGTTATAAGTCGAAGAAATGTTTTAAAATTCGAAAAAAATCGTAAAATTGCGTTTTTTATGAGAAAAAAATTCCCGATTGCGCTCAAAAACGTGGCAGTTCTAAGTTCAGAGATTTTGAAGGCCTCCATAAAATTTCATCACAATCGGAGTATCGGTTAAGCCGGAATCGTGTTAACAGACACACAAAAATACAAAAAAAAAGAAAAAAAACAAAACATTCCGGATTTTTTTTTCCAGTGTAGTGAAATGGAATCTTCGCTTCGCTCGCTACGCTCATCCAACAACATTCCCTACTAATGTTCTATGTTGTTTAAAGTGAAATTATAAATCCTCACACACTCAAATTCCTATGCAGAGCAACCTAACTACCGTCCCAAGTGTAAAACTAGCCATATGCACCCACCCGCGCACCAAAATGTTCACCGCTGAAGCCACAGGTATCGCTTACCCCATCAATCACCACAACAAGTGCATCACTTATAACGTTGTCAGCTCAAATGCACTCAAGTGTCCTGCCGAATATGTAGGCCTCACCTCCAACGGCCCGAAAACCCACACAACTGACGGCCGATGGTAGTGACAGCAGGTCACGTTAACAGTTTCTACTCATGTTAGGCAGTATCTTTGTGAATGTTGCACTTCGAAGTTTCAGTTTTTGTAACAATACCGTATTTCCACACATATAAAGCACCCTACGCAAATAAGCCGCACCCTAGTTTTCAGGGTGCCATTTTGAACAAAAAACATAACTTAAACTCTTTAATACCAATATAATCATCAAAACTTAAATGCAAATGTTCCCGGGTACTCAACACATGACTCGCTCACTTGACTTACGACTTTGGCAATTTCCTAGTCTAGTTGGCTAAGGCGCCCTTATACACGAAATGTGGGAGACCTGGGTTCAATCCCCTGGTCGGGAAAGATTTAGTAATTTCTGGATTGTATTTTTAAAAAAATGTGAAAGATTCGATACACTTTGGGCAATGGGCACTGCATTTTCACAGCCAGACAAATAATAAACAAAAAATATTTTTTCAAAAACAAAACCATTGTGGTTAAAATAATTCCTACACATTCGCAGTCAATTTTTAAATTTGTTATTTCTTGTAGGTTTAAATTGCAATGGATCTAGCTGATTTTGTTAGCAGTTCTCAGTTAAATTCTAAACTAAACTCAGTTATGTCTGTTTAAAATTTCAGCGCAATCTGTTCAGCGATTCGGCTGATTTTCGATGTACACATCCACACACACTCTCAGAATCACAGAAGTACCGATTTTCTTGAATTGTATCCTCAGTCGCTCCGCTCCCTCGTTTAATAAGCCGCAGCTCAAAATGTTGGAATAGATGCATAAATAGTGAAGAATAATGTGTTAAGACAATTCTAACAGGGTCAATACAATGCGTAGTTAAACGTTTTCTATGGTTTGTCCCGATGTATTTCCCTTCCCCCTCATGCAACCAAGCGCGATCAGTTGAAAGAGTGGTCTGCAGAGTTTTCTTCCAGGAAGGCAGCGATCTCTTGTCAGTCAAAAAGTGGTCTGTTCATTGTTTTATTTTCATTTAACGCTGGCATCATAATTTGAAGTTTAAAATGCAGTGCGTTACGCAACGTGACAATTAAGAGTGAACGCGGAAACTCCACCCGCCTACATAACGACCATACCTCCTTGACTGCCAACGATGTACTGAACACGAGGCGAGACAAGAGAGAGACGAACGGCAGTCTGTGATTCGGCAGAAGAGTACCTAGTGTGTGCGCATCGCCCGGCTTCGCATCAAATGCTGTGCATATATTGTCGTGTAAAATGCCTCTAGTAACAGGTGGCATCGTATCGACTGCGGACAATGCTGCGGTATGGCCTAGAGTATGGCGGAGCCCACGTAGTAACCTTTCGAAGCGCACGCTGTTCAAATATACGCATATTGAAGTAAAATTGAAGATTTTTTTTTTCACGCACGGAGATAAGCCGCAGTCGGTTTTTGAGGGGAACAAATTTGGTAAAAAGTGCGGCTTATATGCGAATAATTACGGTAGTTCAACAAATTGTTTCATTGATATGCAGAATTATTCAAGACTTCCGATATTTATTACTTGATTAGTACTTGCTTAGGTCTAACATTCAGTGTAACTTTGTATAAGAGGATGATAACAAGTACCGGTATTGAGCAAACACAACCGATGGAACTGATACAGAGGTGGGGCGCGGGAGGGGGACGTGCAACGGGGGTAGTTGTGAGCCATGACCGTGAGTATGGTACGCTATCTGTTGTGGCAAGGTGAGGCAAGTGTTCTGACCAGCAATACACGCATGCAATGCAAGTTGCCTGCCTTGTAGTCGGGGGCGTCGATTCCAAAAAATTGGAATCGATTCCCATGAAAAACTTCTAAATTGTATGCACAGTTATTTTGGTGGTCATTTTCCACGGAACCTGTGATACGTGTGGCGATTTTTCCCTAGTCGTTTGCCGCGGAGCCCGTGAAGGCGTGTCTGGCCTGCCGTACGCCACAGAACGATGTATTTTGCAATATTGCGTCGTCGTCTGTTGACCACACTGCTTGCCTTTGTGTACGATCGGCGTCTGGCAAGAGAGGGAGGGACAGTCAACACGTGGTTCACTGCTCGGCCACGCCCCAAAACACGACATGCAAACATTTAAACTAGGGATGTGCGGGTAGTGGTTTTTGAACTCGGGTCGGGCTCGGGTCGGGTAATTGAAAGTACCCTCGGGCTCGGGTAATTGAAGTACCCTCGGGTCGGGCTCGGGTAGTGAATTTTTTTTTATTTGTGAATTCATTAAAAAAAAAAAATCCTACAAAACAGTTTTGCATTGGTTGCAGGTAGCCACTCTGGGCTGTGTTGACACAAAGTACTTCCAAATCGGCGTCTTATGAACTTTTGCTTGAGTAGGCCTAGGCCTAGTACAGTGAAACCCGCTATTATCGTTTTCCTGCATCAATCGTTCGTTATTCTCGGAAATAATATCGTAACAATCGTTTTCTAATATTTCCGATACGAAAACCCCAAGAAAAACCGATGCGATCGCGTATTTTTCTCTTCCGGCCGACGAAATCATGCGTTTGTACCAGCCATGCATCTGACGAAATCGCGCGTTTGCACCAGCCTTTCGGTCTGACTCCGCCCAACGCTCTGCTGCGCGCAACGATGCGCACTAGATCGGACTTCTAGATGAATTGCAACTTTGTTTTAGGCCTGCCGCCTAGGCATTAGACGATGTTTATTAGCGTTGTTTCTTTTTTACCATTCGCCCACGTACGTAATATTCAACTTGCTTTATGCCGTAATTAGCGTTGAATAACCAGAAGACGAGTAATGACGGTCAGTAGGGCCTATTATATTACTCCAGCGGGAACAGCGCCGGAAGAGCCAAGGACACAGCATCATAGCATAGCCGCGCCCACGTCGTAGCGATTGGTCCGCTCCGACGTCAGCTGTTCGTTTGGCGTGTGAGCGGGAGGTTTAAAAGGAGCAGATTGGCGTGTTTCTTTATTACTTCTACCCGACCCGACTTTTTCGGGTAGGAATTGACGGCCCGACCCGAGGTCGGGTAATTTTACCTACCCGAAAATTACCCGTTTTTCGGGTACCCGCACATCCCTAATTTAAACTGTCTAATGAGGAATCGATTTCTCCAATTTGGAATCGATGCAGACAGGAATCAATCCGGAATCGATTAATTGACTCTGCCTAAACATTGAAAAATGACTTTTTGTGGGTAAACCACGGATAAACTACCAGCACCATTATTACGGGTTTTGTGGAAACAGACTGCCGGAATAATGGTTTGTAAATAATTTACAAAGTGATACAAATTTTTAGTCTGATGCCTAAAATTGATGTCAATTACGCAGGCAATATACATTGTTCTTTACGACGGGCACTTGCTGCTACTGACAAGAGTGACACTTGACAAGCGGCCGGTTCATCGTCTGGCACTGGCACAGTGCAGGTTAACTGCCGTCGCCGTCATTACGGGTTCAGCGGAAAGAGACTGCCGGGATAATGGCGCGTAAAATTATCGATAGCGCAACCCGAAAAAAAAGCAGTTAACCGTTTAAACGTGATTAGTTCAAGGAGTTACGCATTTAGTAAAACAACCCGTTTTTTTCCCATCCCTAGAGCATTGCAAACCTCACTTTATTGTCTTAAACATTTTTACAGTTCCAACTTCCATGCCTTTACAATCTAAAATCAGGCTTAGAAAAATTTTTCCACATTCACACAGTTAGAAATAACAATAACACGCACTCATAACACACAAAAACAAAATGTCTCCATCTTATCCAATATTCTATTAACCTTGGTCACAAAACTTTAATTATAGTTCTAAATAAAATTCTATGCAACCTTATCCCACAAGCAATTAAAGATACCAAACCAAACCACACCAAAAACAAATAGATATTTGCTGGATCACTTTAATAATCATTTACAAATCAATATTTATAATTTTCCTTACTAGGATTTTTGTTTGCTTTTCTCGAGAATCTTCAGACCTACTGCAGTCATCACTCTCCAATGCTGATGATGTCCGCTTCTTAGACATTGGTTGTTCTACTTGAGGACTTGCAAGCAATTCGTTCAAATTGGCCAATTGTCTTCAAAAAGTAAAACAATAATTAGTAATTACTAATTGTTTAAATATCATCAATGTATAAGTACTACTAAGTTGGACATTCAATATGAATATGATAATACAATTTTGATCTGCTTTCATCCAGGGCGACGGTCGTTTGCTTGCAGCCAAGTGCACGCGACTGCTTAGGCGACGACTAACTCGACCCTGTATACTCCTACCCGAGTTGTTTTTTTTTCAGCTATCTGCATACGCCGCCCCGAAAGATTTACAATCTTGAAACTGGGTATATGACCTCTAGGACCTCTAGGATGTGGTCCATGACCTAGAGGTATGCACGGGCCAGGGCTTGGCCCGCGGGCCGAGCTCGGGCCTTGTTATGCATTTTGAGCCGGGCCTGGGCCTGCTTTTCACTGAATGAGACGGACTTTTTTCGGGCTTTATGATGTAATTTGAAATCGGTATTTGCGATTGCGATCATAGAAATGTTCTTTTCATTCTTCCTCCCTAGTTTCTCATTGAAAAGAAGTAAGATCAATTCGCCTGTTGACGAGCGCCAAGCCAATTATTTTTGTGGTAAAAAAAGATAATTTTATAAACTCAAACAACAAAAAGATGTGATATCCCCCCCCACCCCCCGCCAAATACAAAAATTTGTAAAAAAAAACGGCAGACAAGCTCTCCTTCAAAAGTCTTCGGCTGTGCATGCTGTGAGATAATATAGAAGTTGAGCCAAGCATTTCTTTCATTCTCCCTAGTTTTGCATTGAAAAGAAGTAAGATCATTTCGTCTGTTGACGAGCGCCAAGCCAACCATTTTGTGGTAAAAAAAGTACAAATTTTAAACTCAAAATCATAAAAAAATTACTTGGCCATTGACTTTTTAAAGTCCTTGTACCCAAATTCAATAGCCAAGTAATTTTTTTATGATATTGAGTTTAAAATTTTTACTTTTTTACCACGAAAAGGGTTGGCTTGGCGCTCGTCAACAGGCAAAATGATCTTACTTCTTTTCAATGCAAAACTAGGGAGAAAGAATGAAATGCTTGGCTCAACTTCTAAATCTCACAGCATTCACAGCCGAAGACTTTGGAAGGAGAGTTTGGCTGCCGTTTTTTTTTTACAAATTTTTGTATTTGGGGGGGATATAACATCTTTAAATAATAATATAAAAAATAAATTGTATTTAGAGTCTACCCACTCAGTTACATAACTGATTTTCAGTTTTTTTGTTGTTGTTTGTTTCATATCAAGAAGTGAAATACCGGTACGTGTAAAGGTGGATACAGTGCCTTTAAAACAGATTGTCTAGAAACAAAAGCTACCATCTTTTTTTTTGTTTACAATCTGATGTTGGCAATATACAATGTTTTTATTAAATTTCCTATGGTTAATGTCGTCTTGGGTTTTTGTGTGAATGATTTGTTGACCGGACTATAACACATTGACGTATAATTTTAATCAGCAATTAAAACATTAAAATTGTATTAAATACGACCTAAAGCTTTTCCCAAAGTTAAGGGTGGTAGGGAACAGTGGGGGTGAAATACCGCTTGCCTCCTGCCGGATTATTATGTTTCATATTATTATGTACCATCATGCCAAATTTCATGCTGATAACTCATTTGGTGCCTTCATGGTGAATGCTGGAAATCAAGGTAAAAATAATATAAACTATTAGGGATGGTGGTTGGAAATATGTGGGTTTAGGACATGAGAATAGGCCGATTGGGTTAAAACACATTAAAACATAATTTACTAATTTGAATAAAAATTCAATTTTGGGTTAGAGCTATGAATTAGCCCTATTCCAATATTAGGGGATGATTTAGGAGGTGTTGGGGGTGGAATATCGCTTGCCTCCCGGCAAATTATTTTTCATATTAGTTTGTACCATCATGCCAAATTTCATGCTGATAACTCATTAGGTGCCTTCATGGTGAATACTGGAAATAAAGGTAAAAATAATTTAAACTATAAGGGATGGGGGTTGAAAAAAGTGGTTTAGGAAATGAAATATCGCGATTGGGTTAAAAGACATTAAAACATATTTTAATACGGTAACTAATTTGAATAAAACATCATTTTAGATTAGAGCTCTCAATAGGGAACTAGCCTTGTCTCAAATTCACGTTTTTCATTTTTATTATTTATAGAACACAGTTAAATAAACTTCACAATTGAAAGATTTTTTTTTTAAATTCATCCGTGGTAACTACGGGGGTACAAAGTTATAGGGTTTTGAACCCCCGCGCAAACGCTCGTTGTTGGTTCAACTGCGTTACGTAGCTTGCAGCATGCTCATCGTTGTAGTTTGTATTTATCAAGAAATAAATACTACACAACAACAACAAAAGCTCGACGAGCGCCGTGCGCGGCAGTGAAGCCTAGAGGCAATCCAGTGGACCGTGCTCATCAATAATCGGTTTGCTACGCAAAGCTTATGTACGTCATTGATAATCGGACTTTTTTGACAACAACAACACGAACGATGACAAAGATGACGACCATGACATAAGAACCCCGTGATTTTGACAGTGCGTCTACCCGACCTTGACTAGAAAGCGATTTATTTCTCATTGAAGGGAAAGAGCCCCGGTTATTTCTCTATGGGAAAGAATTTGTAGGTTTATGGTCTGGCGTAGTCGTACACAGTCATCCAAGCTGCGCTAGGCTAGGCCCTACGCCCAGGCTGTGTCTTTGCCCTTGGTTAGGTAAACCAATTCTATAAAATGTCCATTTGGATGCCCTAGACATAGTCTAGCCTAGGTAGGACTAGGCCGAGGCATTTCCTGTATCCTTAGCCTAGTTTTTTTAGGTTGATGATGATGATATCATTTATATCATTGATGTTTTGGTAGGGCTTTAGATTTTATATTTAAATATGCGCCTAGACTGGACGTAGTGATAGGACTAACCTCGGTCCTAGGTCCTAAGGGCCTAGGTCTACCAAGAGGGCAAAGGCTACCACTGTAGAAACACCGGAGAAGATCATTTTATATACACGTGCCAAAAGAAACCAAACGACAAACAAGGCAAAAAGAATTGTTCAAAGCTGCAGCACGAGAATGTTTTGAGAAGGACTCCCCCTCTACAAATTCACTCTACTGTTGTGAAGACCACTTTGATGCAAGTAAATATTATTGGTCTACTAGCTTTTTTATTCACAAGTGAATTTCCTATAAGCTTCTGTTAGGCTCCGGCCAAATATTCCCGCAGCAAAATTTGCCTTGGGATTATAAGTCTAGGGCCTAAACGTAAGAGGCGTTTTCTCGCATGGGAGAATATCACAATTCAAAATTTTTAACTACATATTTGGAATATTTCCCCGCGAGAAAATGAGTTACGTAGGCCTATAGGTCCTAGGCTTATAATAATCCCGAGGTAAATTAGAAGCTCATAGGAAACTAACCTGCGAAATAAAAAAGTACTAGGTAGACCAATTAATATCATTTACTTACATAAAGTGGTATTCACAACGGTAAAGTGAATTTGCAGAGGTAGGCTAGAGGCCCTACGACTCCTTGACATATTCTCGTCTTGTTGCGTTTTACCATTATTTTCACCTGTTTAGTTTTTTTTGGCACATATATAAATACTTTCTCCGGTGTTTCTAGAGTGTGTGTTTTAAACACATTGGTACCTTACACCTTTTATAAAGCGCCATTTATTTTAAATTCAATCAAAAGGATCATTGAGAAACGATAGTAGGAATGACAGCGGGCGCAGTGACGGCAACTGTCTGCTAGGATGTGTTTGACCCACCGCCGACTGGATGGTAGAATATCTACCATTTATATCTAGATAGCAGTGCGCCTTTGGGTCTGTGCTAGGCTGCGGTCAGCAGTCTGACGTCACACTACTTTTCGTGTTGTCTTTTGGCGGGAAGCCAGATTCAAATTTCAGCGTTAAATATTGAGAAAAGTATTAACCTTAGACAAAAAAAAAACTTTTATGTTATTTTTTTTTAGATGTTATCTTTAACATATTCGATTTCTGGAATGAAGGCTAGTTCCCTATTATTCCAATTTAAGGGGTGTTGGGGTTGGAATATCGCTTGCCTCTCGGCGGATTATTTTTCATATTATTATGTACCAACATGTCAAATTTCATGATGATAACTCATTAGGTGCCTTCGTGGTGAATGATGGAAATCAAGGTAAAAATAATATAAACTATTAGGGATGGGGGTTAACAAAATGTGGTTTATATAATGAGAATAGGCCGATTGGGTTAAAATAAAACACATTAGAACATAATTTTAATAACTAATTTGATTAAAAATTCAATTTTGGGTTAGAGCTATGAATTATTTTAATTTTAGGGGATGATTTAGGGGGTGTTGGGGGTGGAATATTGCTTGTCTCTTGGCGGAAGTGTGTGAGTCTGAGGTACATCTAAGTGTGGTCCAAGTATCATGGTTCTAAGATGTACCGTTTTCTCTGTAGGCTCTTATTTCTCTCTGGCAGAATCCCCCCCCCCCCCCCCCCTCAACCAGCCAGCCGGAAGATTTTTGTCGATTTTTACGCACTTTTTTAACACATAACGGGTTATCGGATCGGGCTGATTTTTTTTTTTGGTATGTCATGGACCACATATCAGGTCATATACCGAGTTTATTGATTGTAAATCTTTCGGGACGGCGTGTGCAGATAGCTGAAAATCTCCCAACTCGGGTAGGAGTAAACAGGGTCGAGTTAGTCATCGCCTTCTAAGCAGTCGCGTGCGATTGGCTGCGGGCGAACGACCGACACCCTAGATTATTTACTACTAGGAAAACGCTTAAGTCCCGCCGCGTTGTTGGATGAGCGTAATTGGTGCATTGAGCTGCCATGTGTTATGCGAATTTTCTGTTGTTCTGTGGCAAAATCATTACTAAGTTGAAATTTTTTTTAAATTAAATTAAATTAAATTAAATTAAAAATTAACCTAATTTTTTTAATTTTTTTTAATTAATCGTAATTGTTAAAAAAATCGTAAAATTGCGATTTTTATAAGAATTAATTTCTCGATTGCGCTCAAATTTTACACTAATATATGCATTCATAAAATAAAGGTTCTGCGAAAAAATCATTACAATCGGATAAAGCATGTAGGTGTTATAAGTCAAAGAATTGTTTAAAAAAAGAAAAAACCTGTAAAATTTCGTTTTTCATGATAAATATTTTTTCAATTGCGCTCAAATTTCACAAAAATATCTAAGTTCATAAAATAAAGGTTCTGTGCAAAAATCATTAAAATCGGATAAAGCATGTAGGTGATATAAGTCGAAGAAATTTTTTAAAAATTGAAAAAAATCGTAAAATTGCGATTTTCATGAGAAAAAATTTTCCGATTGCGCTCAAAAACGTGGCAGTTCTAAGTTCAGAGATTTCGAAGGCCTCCATAAAATTTCATCGCTATCGGAGTATCGGTTTAGCCGGAATCGTGTGGACAAACAGACAAAAATACAAAAAAAAAAAAAAAAAAAAACATTCCGGATTTTTTTCTCCAGTGTAGTGAAATGGAATCTTCGCTTCGCTCGCTACGCTCATCCAACAATTTACGTTACAAGAACATAATAAAAAATACAAAATAGAATTAGTACACATTTTTGCTTTTATAGTAAGTATGTAAGTAAGTGTTATAGTAGGTAAAAAAAAAGCCTTCAAAATCTTTAACGTCACTATTTTAAACGAAAGTCCTTACGTGGTGTCAGTCCTTTATATTTAAAATGACGTTTAAGGTTTTGTAGGTGGAGTATTTTAGTGAAAAGGTCGGTGGTGAGTAAAATCAAGACATATACTAGCAAACATGGCAAACCAAGGACAGTGAAATGAGCAAGTGTTTGTGTTCAATCTGTGTTCATTATTCTATAGGCAAAATAATCATTGGTATATTTTCAGAGTGATCAGTACTATTAATAAATCGTTAACAATGAGTTCTTCATTTATTTCTCATTTGAAGTGGTTTCTGATTGTTTTTAATGGCGGAAAAGTGTTTTAAAAAGTTGGACCGTACCAACCGAAAAAGTACCTTTATCCTAGATATTATAGGCTACTAGCAACTACGTCACAAATCGAGGAGAATGAGGGGTATTCTCCACTTTAAGCCCAACTGATGGACAAGCAACCCTCGTTTCGCAAGTGCTTATCACTTACACACAACTTATCACGCTCCAACTTTTACCCTATTCATTATTGGGAAAAAACTTAAGAGGAATAATATTTAGCAAATATATCATTCCTGCTGATAGCGATTATTTTAAATTTTTAGACAGGCGTTAACGTGTTATATCGATGTCCGTATTGAAATAACATTTAAGACTTTTACTTTTTTTAAATGAAATTTCATAAAACAACTTCAATTGACAAAAACCTAGTGATCGGATTTTGACAAGACCTCTTTCAAAAAAATCATCGGACTGTTTAGACAAGAAATAAATAAACTTTCTAGATAGAAAGTGCACAGAACGAAAATTTACAGCATAGGGTAATATACATGGTATGTGTTTTCATCTAAAATACGCGCTTTTGACGTGCGGATGAGCCGTTAAAAACTGCACGCTATGCTGTAAAATTTTGTTCAGTGCTTTTTCTATCGAGAAAGTTAACTTTTTTCTTGTCTTATTAGTTGGATGCATATTTAGAGAGAATTCTTGTTAAAATCCGATCAGTAGTTTTTTGTCAATTTTGAAGTTGAGAAGACTTAAAGTTGTTGATAATTTTGACATTTATAATGCGTAAATTGTTATAACAAGCTAATGGTTCTGTTAAAAAATTCAAAATCATTGCCATTAGAAGAAATTATATGTTGCTAAATATTATTTTTTCTTAAATTTTGTACAAATAATGAATAGGATAGAAGTTCGAGCGTGATCTTTGTTGAGCCGTTCACCAGGTGTCAACTTGCGAAATGAGAATGCTTGTCCATCAGTTCGATTCGCGGTCACTTGCCGGCGAGCTGTGAAGTCACGTGAGGCTTCCCTGTTAAATTATTTAATTTGAGTTTTTTTTTACTAAGAAATTACATTCTTTACTTTAAATTAATAAGAATGGCAGTTGAAAGAATACAAGGGATAATGATGCTAGGCTAGGCTAGGCCCCTAAAGCCTAGGCCTAGGCGGAGGCCTGTCTGGTAAGACTAGGACTAGGGTCTAGGCCTAGGCTAAGGCTATTGAATTTGCCTAGGCCTACTTCACAAGATTAAAGGAATTAACAAAGGCACTAGGCCTAAGGGAGGGCCTACAGCAAAAAGACTTTTATTTACCACCTAGGCCTAAGTTGTGACCAAATTTATATTATTGGTGTAGGGACTAGTAGGCTAGGCCTAGGCTATGTTTGTCTTCTAGCTATGCTAAGACTTTTGGCAAGTAAGAGCTAGGAAATAGGGGCCTTAGGTTAGACCTAGGTCTAGCCTTGGCTAGTCAAGTGCTAGGGCAAGGCTGGTAGAACAATCTAGGCTAGCCTGTGATCTGCTAGGTTTACCCTAGGCCTCACTATCAGTCACCATTAGTTTCCTGTTTAGCCTAAGGCCTAGGGGCTTAGTGATTTACTAATTTGCAATATTTGAAGTAGGTAGGTAGGTAGGCTTAAACATTTTCATTTTTGATTAGGCATACTGGTATTTTATTTTAATTCGCTTTTATGAAATTTTACTTTGAACTCGAACTTGAAATGGTCAATTTGTAATGTTCTCGAACTCAAAGAAAAAATTTGAACTCGCACAGCACTACCAAAAATAAAAATGGTAAAAGTACAATATTCTTAAGAAATTTACCTTCGATTGCACCCAAAAATAAATTTAAAAAAAACAACACGCAGGTCCAAGTTCATCAAGATCCCATATGCCGTTTGCTAAACAGACAAAAAAAAGTTATTTTACTCAGGGTAAGCGAAATTGAAGTCTTTGCAACCCTAAACCGCTCATCCAATTAATCGATGTGGGAGTAATTTTCAGCATCAAAATTTTGGTGAGGAAATCAATGTTTTTCATTAATCATGTTCAAATCTACTTACTAAAATTTACAGTATATTAAAATATGTTTAGTATGTTTAAAAATTTGCAATTCCAACTGCTGCCCATCGGACGGGAAAATATCGTTCTAAGGACTTTTGGCAACAGTACAGTGTTCTCCCCAGGGAAAAAATTCAATGGTTATTTTATAAACAATTGCCGGGTACTGTGTTCACATGGCAGGGACAAAATATGTGGGGCCCGTACGTTATTTCTCCGAAGTAAGTAGGCTATGCAAATTACTGTAGTCCTATTGCTACAATTATTAGTAGACCTACAACTTAAAAATGTGTTGTAATGTAATAGGCCCTTATAAAGATGATGATGTTATTTCTTCATTATCTAGGATTTGTAGTACTGTATAGGTTTAGGCTACAATTACTAGGCCCTACAACTT
The DNA here is from genome assembly GCA_024449915.1 of Sweltsa coloradensis. Taxonomy (NCBI): domain Eukaryota; kingdom Metazoa; phylum Arthropoda; class Insecta; order Plecoptera; family Chloroperlidae; genus Sweltsa; species Sweltsa coloradensis. Next base: position 273,754 of record JAMZAV010001166.1, read on the forward strand.
ACATTGCACACACACATTTACTAATTTTGAAATTAATTGTCCCAACCATCAATAAAAATTACCGTATCGGACCGAATATAGCGCGATGTTTTTTTCCGAAAATACTATCTCTAAAACAGCACTCGCGTTATTTTCGCGCTCTTGCATTTGAAATAGCGCTTGAACATAGGCCACCCGCAATACAACTCCCGCACATCGGCTGCTAAGCGTCGCCCCGCCCACCCACTCGACGCCAGCTGATCCCATGAGGCGGGCGGGTGACGTCATCACGGGCTCCGCGGCAAACTGAAACAGCTCTTGCTGCCTTCATTGACAATGTTGTAACAGCGCTTGATCAGAAAAAAACACCAGTAGCCATTTATATGGATCTTTCAAAAGCTTTTGACTGTGTGGAGTATAATACATTAATAAGTAAACTGTTTTCATATGGAATTAAGGGAAATGCCCTGCAATGGATATTTTCGTATCTACATGGAAGGACGCAATATGTAGAAATTTCTGACCATTTGAACAAAAAAACTAAATCTGAGAGGAAATATATTAAACTGGGAGTAGCACAAGGATCAATACTAGGGCCTTTGTTTTTCAATATACTAATAAATGACATGCCATGTGCCAGATTTACAATCTGATTGCTTCACGATTGAGGAAAGAATGAAATATAGCGTACTGGTAAATACATACAAAATATTGAAAGGTATGTATTCAGGTATTTTACCCAATATTTTTCAATTTGTTGATCGTGATAGAAATTCTATTCTAATGAACTCTTTGAAAGTTCCTAAATTAATTTCTGAATCATTAAGAAAGTCATTCTTGTACAGAGGAGTATCCTTTTGGAATTCAATTTCTTATGATATTAGAAGCCAATTTACTGAGCTAGGAATAGTACAATTTAAAAGTAAAATTGAAGCAATGATAATGAATCGAAGAACAAAGAAGAATTGATTTTTACTATTTATTTGTGGGGCATTGTCTCTGTGTTTATGTAATGTTAATTTATCTTCATATGTTCTTATTTATGATTTTGCTGTTCTCTTTGTTTGTTCATTATTGCTTTGATTTTGATGTATTCAATGTATTTTCAATTGATATTTTTCTGCCTAGATTGTCTGGTTGCCGCCCACTGGTGGAACTTGCAACTTGAGTTAGGTGTCCTGTATCATTGCTGTGATCAGTTTTTGACTTGAACAATTTTAAATAATTATATATCTGATATAATTATATATTAGAGTCAAGATCTTTTGCACTAAATTGTTATCAAGATTTGAACACAAGAATGATGGTTGAACACAAGAATGAAGATTCGCGTTTGGTGGTTTCTTCCGCGAAAGATTGATTACTCCCTGATTTGCTGTTCCTGATTTTTGGCAAACCTCATATTCGTTTGAGTGGGATCGTCTAATAAATCAGTTTTTTTCTTTTCGTTTTTTTTTTTTTCTTTTTTCTTTTCTTTCTTTCTTTCTTTTTTTTCCTTTCCTTTTTTCTTTTATTTTCTTTTTCTTTTCTTTTCTTTTTTCTTTTCTTTTCATTCCCCACCCCCTTTTTTATATATTCGATTCATTCATAAATTGCATTTAATATCCTTTTTATTTGTTATCAAATTTGTTGAATATTTAATGCATTGTTGTAATATTACTATTTCAAATATTTACTTAAATGTAGTTCATTGTTGTGTCTGCATCTATGTAATTAGATTTATTTAGTTGTCCTCCTTTGTAAATCAGTTTTTATAACTGAATAGGATAGACGTTAAATAAATAAATAAATAAATAAATAAATAAAAATAAGTGAAGGGGATATGCTTCTGTATGCAGATGACGCAACCACCACCCTTGCTCATGCACTTATAGAAACATTAGAAAAGACCGCTTTTATCAGTTTTAACGAAGTGGCGCAGTGGCTGCAACCAAATAACCTAATAATGAATAATAAGAAAACTAAATGTATGATATTCCCAAGGAAAAATATGGAAGATCAAAATATTTGTATCAGGTTGTGTGATGAAGACCTTCCTATTGAACAAATAGACACAGCAAAGTTCTTAGGACTGTATATTGACAAGTGCTTATCGTGGGACATCCACACTGATTATGTAGCAAATAAAATAAGCTCCAATATATATGTCTTACGTAAAATGAAAATATATGCAGATAGAAGTTTGCTGTTAGTAGTGTACTATGCCCTGATTGAGTCACATTTGAGCTATGGATTAATAGCGTGGGGTAATACATCAAAAAACAATTTTCATAAGATCTTTGTCATGCAAAAAAAAGCTTTAAGAATACTAGATAAAATTAAGAAAGGGGATACATGTAGAGGACATTTCAAAACGTTGAATATTCTTACTCTTGCATGCCTCTATATTTACAAAGTAATATTATTTTTAATTAATCATAGGGGAGATATAAAAAAAAACGTCAATATTCATAATTACAATACTAGGAGGAAAAATGACATATAGTGACATCCCATAGGCTGGCTGTATATGAGAAAAGCCCCACATATGCAGGAATAATCCTTTTAATAAGCTACCTGCCATTATCAAAAACAAACCAACTGATACATTTAAAAAAGGATCTTAGGACATTTCTTGTTGAAAAAGAATACTACGATATTGAGGAGTTCTTGGCGGACAATAATAATATGTCTTGACAATACAAATTTATTTTGCATATTATAGATGCCTAGACTTATATTATATAGTAGACTATCTTATATTAGTGTAAAAGTATAATATTTTTATATAATATATATCAAACACCCTTTTCCAACATTCGTCGGGTCGGGGGGTGACGAGTCACCAGTTTCTCGGGCTATCTTCTAGTGCTTGCTAGCCAGGCTCAGCCACCCCTCATCTTCTTCCTCGTTTTCTGCCATAACCGGCATTTCTAATAATTCTCTCCACTTCTTCCTGTCCTCCCAGAGTCTTTCTTCATCGAACCCTATCCCATGTTTTCCCTCTTGCTTCGACGCTTCGCGTTATTTGGTCCCGCCATCTATCTCTTGGCCGGCCAACTCTTCGTACTCCCCCACATGTACGTTCAAATTCTCGTCTTGGGATTCTGTCTTGCTTCATTCTTCTTACATGTCCATACCACCTGAGTCTTTCTCTTCCTATTTTATCTCGTAGACTTTCCACTCCTAATTTGTTTCTTGTTGTTGTGCTTCGTACCTTGTCTAGTTTTGTTATGCCCACCGCACTTCTTAGGAATTTCATCTCTGCTGATTGCAGTCTGCTCTCTTCCTTTCCTCCTATTGTCCATGTCACTGATGCATATGACAAAATTGGGAGAAAGTACATTTTGTATAATATCATTTTACATCTGTTTGATATTTCCTCTTTCCATAGTAGTTTTCGTACGCTTTGGTAGAATTTGTGTGCTAGTATGATTCTTCTTGATATTTCTGCTGTTATTTTGGCATCCTTTGTCAGAATACTTCCCAGGTATTTGAATTCTTCTGCAATTGACAGCTCTTCTCCACGTAGTGTTACTTTTTTCTGGTTCGGTTTAATTTTCTTGGTTACTATTAACATCTCACTCTTTTCAATACTTATTTCATGTTAAATTCCTGTGTTTCCTCATTCCACTTATCTATACTTTCCTGGACTTCTTCAATGGAATCTCCCCATCTCACTATATCGTCGGCAAATATCATCGTCTTTGACATTTTGCTTTCGGTTGGTTCTACTTTTCTTAGTATGGCATCCATTACAATGGCGAACAGTGTAGGAGACATCACACTGCCTTGTCGTAGACCACTGTTTATTTCGAACCAGGTCGTTCTACCCAGTGGTGTTTGTACGCAGCTCTTGCTGTGTTATTGTGTATTATTGTATTGTTGTAAAAGTGTATTTTGTAATTAATGTAAATTAGTTTTAGTATTTTCTATACATCCTAATATTCAAGTCTTAGTCTTTTGAAAAGACGTGTTTAATAGCTAGCTAGCTTATAATGTAATGTTTAGAACTTGTTTACCTTGTCATAACATTGTAACAATATATGCTAGTATTAGGTATACAAAACAACTAAACAAGACAATAAAATGAAATGAAATGAAATGAAATGAAAAAGGCCGCGGGAATATTGCCGGGTTCCGCGGAAAATGACCACCAAAATAACTGTACGTACAATTAAAAAGTTTTTCTTGGAATCGATCCCGAATCGATTCTAGGTCACAATGATCGATTTGCAGTCCCTTAATCAGACTGGTGAACTGTGGTTGGCCTATGTGAGCTTGTGCTTGGCCCTACCGTGTTAAAAAACATAGGACTAGGCCCTTACATTGTTCAAAATGTTTTGTTTTAAGAATGAAACTTTAGTCTATTCACTCATTGCATTGTAAATAAAAAATGTTTCTTGTACATTTTAATTTTCTTTGATTTTTCTTTTTTCTTGAAATGATTCTGAAAAATTGGGGGTCGTGTTATATTCGAGATCGTGCTATATTCTAAGGATGCCCATCGACATCGATTAATCGATTAATAATCGATGTTGAAGCAAATTTTTGACATCGATTTTTTATTTAAAACATCAAATCGATTTTTATGATATAGATATTTTGTATTTTTGCCAAATCCAAAAATTGCCAATTTCAAGTAGGTATAAATATTAAAATAATATAAAGCGCATAAAAAAATAAAATCCCCCCAAAAACGGTCTCTTAATTTTGTCCCCATCATTTTTCACAACTTTTTCATCGCGAGTTTTCAATGACAGCGCGCGCACACTGACGTGTCTTTTGTCGCCTCGCCTGCACTGGCCGGCCGGCCGGCTGGCTATGCCCCGCCCCTCTCCCGCATCGAGCTCTCACTGCCTGCACTCGGGGTCAGCGACCTTGCCGCCAAGATTGAGGTTGGTCAAGGGATGTGCGACTGCGAGGGTGGTACATCCAGTCATCGACGTTGTTTCACTTGTGTTTTAGTCGGAGATTAAGTTGACGTGTTTCTCTTCAGTCGGTTTGTAATATCCATTGCAATCTGCAGTTATCTTTTAACAAATTCTTATTATAATGTTGGATATTTTTCGTTTTTTGTGTGGTGATTTTTAATACAGACTTTTTGTTACAGAACAGTTATTTATTGTTCGTTTTATTTTATAATATTTATTTTTATATTTTCGTAATAAAAACAAGTCTTATGTAAAATAAATTGAAATGATTTTGTTCCTAACATCATTGATTAAAGAAGGCTATAACATGTAGGCCTACTTCACTTGTTATCTTGTCGACCTTGAGTGCCTCTGAATTTCCGTCCGTCAGTACTAATAGCCTGCTACACAGTACACACCATATCAGCTGTTGCCTGCACGCACGTGTGAGAGGTGCTGATAAAACTTGTCTGCAGCAAGGGAGAGAGAGATAGTCGCGTAGTATTTGCCTCACTCCATGCAGCCGCGGCGGCCGAGTTGTGCCAGATCAGCTATTGCGTAGGAGCGGGCGGGGTGAGGGGGGGGGGGGGAGAACTCGCCGGCCGGCCTGCATCACGGACTAGTGTTGACACTACTTGGCGTTCTCGGGAAACATGATACATACCTACTGCTCCGTTTTTCATGTAACTTCTCACGCGTATTATTTCGTACTGAACGAACCCAGGACTAATATTTCAGCTACAAAGGCAAATTTTGGAATTTCGATGTCGATTTTTTTTGGTTTCGATGTCGATGTCGGAAAAATTTCGACATCGCGATTTGACATCGATTTTTTTGATTCGATGTCGATGTTGGCATTTAACATCGATGGGCAACCTTACTATATTCGGTCCAATACGGCGTATAAAAATACAAAATATGTATAGGCCTATACTGATATACTATAAAACTCTCTTCATTAAAATCAAATAATTTTTGCTGCCAACCACCAAAAACAGAAACTAAATTTCTAAAGTGTTTTTGAAAACACTTATCTTGCAAGTTTTTTATTGTGTTGGGCGAATTTCATTGTTTTACAATAGTATTGTAATACACACGCCCAAATAAAAATTTAAAAAATTTGAAAAAAAATTTGATTTTTGATTTTGGGAGGGGGGTACATCTATGCCGGGCGGCAATGAATTTTTGCTTTTTTTTTGTTTGCCGCCCGGCAAACCAGCTCTGGGGAGAACACTCCAGTATGTCTGGTATTGCAGAGTTCAGCCTACAACTGCCATTTAGGTAATAGAGAACAGAACAGACATGTCATTACAGCAACTTAATGCATATTATTTTTTATTTTTCAGATGTCAGAGAAGTAATTTAAATCGCCCTAAAAAATCGATGTCGATCATTTTCAATCTCGATATCAAATAGTATTTTGTCTTTGATGTTGATGTTGCTATAACATTGATGCCCAGCCTTAATCGCTATGAACAAGATACTGCCTAGCAAAATCCCTTGGTAACTGTGATGCGCATGCCTCACCAGTGCTGTCCTGTCAAATAGGAGCTATTCTATAAATCAAAGAATTGGGGGTGGGTGCACATCTTAATTGCCAGGACATTTAGCAAAGAGAGATGGATGATCTAGCTCCAAGCTGATCTATGTTTATTAGCAGGGTTAGAAGTTAAGGATGTTGTACTCACGTAATAATTCCAGTTGTACTACTGGCTTGCGAGTTGATTGGTGCAAGTGGGCGAGTAAACTCAGGGCTATCATGAATGCTCTGTGAAAGAAAAGCATTTCATCAAAGAAGAAATTGAAAGAAGAATCTTGATAAATCAAATGCTGACGTACCCCAATTAAACATTTCAATTTTCAATTTCAATTTATTTTAGACAAAAACAAAAAAAAACAATTAACTATAGTTGCAGTTTTCAGTTTTCACCATGTAGTCCATTTTAGTTTTACACAAGTACTAGGGGGCCTACTTACTTAAACGAATTAATTTTACAAAATAGTATGCAGCATTAATACTGTACACACCGTACCTACTTATAATAAAATACTATCAATACCATGACCATGAACATGAGTGTGGAAAAGTAGTGCACTATTTTCCTGAGTAGCACAAAATGTGGTGCTGCTACATTTTTCAAGACAAGTAAAATTAGCAATAGCATGCTACCTTTTATAAGCAACTATTCAAAGTAGAGTTGCCGTTTGATGATCAATCGATCAATATTCAATAAGATTAATTACCGAAACAATCGATAATAGATTCAGCACGACCTTCACAAAGACAACACACAAGCCAGGTAGAATCTGTTTCCACTAAGTAGTGCGCTCTCGTGAAAGACGTCGCTAGCGTGGAAAAATCCTGTTTTTGAGCAAATAAAAGGAATAAAAGGAACAAAAGGGTGCACTTGAAAAATGTCCATGGTCCGCATCGGTATGCAAGAAAGTATAGGCAACAGGCATATAGGCAAATTCAAATCGAACGGCAACTCTTTTAAGACCATTTTTTCCCACTATCCATATTTCGTGCATATCAACATCACTTTCAATGACAATCAGTAATACAATGGAACCTCAATCAAACGATTTTTAAGGGACCGAGTAAAAAAATCTGGCAGGCGGGAAATCGTTCCAACGAGGAGAACACAAAAAATTGAAATTTGTGATTTACAGTATGCGGTCTATTTTATTGGTGTAGCACCTATACAGTATACACACGTCGGCTGGTAGCGATCAATACTGGTAAGTAGGTCTCTGGGCGGGTGTGAGGGGTCTGCATTAAGTGTTACTGCTGTCAGCCAATAAGTATCATTGCTTCAGAGTTCCGTGTGATGATAACTCGAGCAAGATGCGACGCATCAGTCTAGTTCGACGTAGGCGGGCGCTCGATGAACTATTTACCCAATCTCCAGAAATAGTCATAATATAAATGAGAGTTGCAATGATTAATACATTATTTTCAGCTTTAAACTGTATGGTAAATTATGTATTCGATTTTTGAGACGCAAATATATTAATAAATAATTCAAACACGCTTGATATCGTTAACATCCGATCGAGCGCCGGCCATAAAGTTGAACCGAACTAACTTAAACGCTCCTCGGCGCTTCGAAGCGTAGCTCCATCGTCATTGGTCGAGAGCCACTTCCGGCAGCGAGCGCTCGCCGACGTCCAGGTAGTGAATGCAGCTTGACAGAGCTATCAAGACAGGCTCACTCGCTCTCACTCACTCTCAGTCCACGCCTTCTGCGCAGTACGCCTGCGCCTTGGACTAGCAAGTCAGCTGGCCCGTGAAGCGAGGTGGGCCCGCCCGGCTTGCATTGGTTCAATGCACTCAGGCGGGAGTCGAGTACGTAATATTTTACAAAAATGTTCCATTTTGCTAGTTGTTTTTTGAGAGTCGTTGCAGCACAGTAATAACTACTAATGCAATTTTGATCAGGGGATTTACAAATTCATGGCGCGTTTAAAAGACATTAGAGCGGGAAAATTTGACATTGGTTTAAATGGGAAAAAGAAGGGACTAGGTGAAATCGGTGTTGGGGACGGGAAATCGTTGCAGCCGTGATCCTTGGACCGAAGTTCCACTGTACCTTATCAACCACACAATCTGTTTTTCTAACTGAATAACTACCAAAACATAATTATAATGAATGTAGATAATTTAAAACTTTATTTCTGCCTAGATTGTCTGATTACCGCCCACTGATGGAGCTTGCAACTTGAGTTAGGTGTCCTGTATCATTGCTGTGATCAGTTTTAGACATGAACAATTTTAAATAATTATATATCTGATACAATTATATATTAGAGTCAAGATTTTTTTGGACTAAACTGTCAAGATTTGAACACAAAAATGAAGATTGAACACAAGAATAAAGATTCGCGTTCGGTGGTTTCTTCCGCGAAAGTTTTTTTGATTATACTCCCTGATTTGCTGTTCCTGATTTTTGGCAAACCTCACATTCGTTTGAGTGGGATCATCTAATAAATCAGTTTTTTTTCTTTTTGTTTTTGTTTTTTAATGTTGTTTTTTTCCTCTTTCTTCTTCTTTTTTTTTCATTCCTCACCCTTTTTTATATTTGATTCATTCATTGAATACATTTAATATCATTTTTATTTGTTAACAAAATTGTTGTGTTTAAATGCATTGTTGTTGTTGTAATGCTAATATTTCAAATATGTACTTAAATGTAGTTTATTGCAGTTTCTGCATCTATGTAATTAGATTTATTTGGTTGTCCTCCTTTGTAAATCAGTTTTTATAACTGAATAGGATAGACGTTAAATAAATAAATAAATAAGTAAATAAATAAATAAATAAGTAGATTATGCTTTTCCTTACCAGCCTCTTCCGCGCAGAGAGAACAGGCGTTTCCGCTGCCAAACCATTAGTCTCATCTCCAGTTTGCGTCTTTGCCTGAAACATGCATGACTACAAATCTTAGTAATAGCTACGGACCCTGAAATTTCGTGAATGCCTTGTTTCACTAAATGATGCTTAATATTGCTTTTATGTAGCTAAATAAGGCAATATTCGCATTTTTATGCTAAATTAGAGCAACATGGGGAACTTTTCTCAATTTCTGTAAGTTTTAGCTCCAAAATATGCAATTAATTTGACAATTGAGCATTAAAATCAACATTTCTGATTTAACGTATAGTTGGTACCATGACAGTTGAAAATATTATTATCGAACACAACACACCTAGCTAATTCAAATTACCGTATTGTGCCGAATATAGGCCGAACCTGAATATAAGCCGACCCCCTAACTTTTCTTGTTAAAATATTAAAAAACAAATGCAAAAGCATAATGCAATTATTAGCTGGTAAGTAGGGTTGGGCTATGACATATCATTCATTTTTTTTATTTACTACAATTCAGAAATTAAAAAAGTCCGGATCCGTGGTTCGATTCCCGGTTGGGGCGGACTTTTTTAATTTCTGAATTGTAGTAAATAAAAACAATTACACCCACGGGAGTGTTTCCCGATCAACCAAATCGAGAAACATATCATTCAATTATCGATATCACAACAAAATATTTCGATATGATATCGAAATATCAAAATGTAATTGTTTGTAAAAAAAAAAAAAAAAATCATTTTTTTTTTAGAGTGTTATTGTTCATAATTTTGGCCAAATAGGGTTGATAAGGTGTCACCATAGACCTATTACGATCTCACAATCGCGTTTTATGACCGGGCACCTCCAGCCAAATGCACCAGCCAGGGTAATTTAATTTAGACTACCTACCCGGCACCTCCACCAAAATTTCGAAATTTCGCATATTTTGTGTAAATTTCGATATTTTGATATGAAATCAAATATCGATATAGAATTTTTTCTCCAATTCTCGATATCATATCGAAATATCGATTTTTTTGCCCAGCCCTAATGGTAAGGGACTTTGAGACTTAAAATAATTTTGAAAAAAGAGTAGGCTTATATTCAGGACAATCGGCAAGTTAACTTTATATGGCCTAAATATTTGTTTGTGTAATATCATGTGTTCATTTTGCTGAAGGGTAGTGATTGCTGTGCTATTTTATTTTTATGATGAAATGATGCCTTTACCTTGAGTTTATATACTAAAATTAAAGATTTTTTATAACGAAATAATAACTTTTTATTTGCTATTTCTCAGGGTCCCTAGTAGTGATGTGAGTCGGTAAATTTACCGAGCATGTCAGTAAAATGGTAAAATTTTAAAAAATTTTCCATCATTATATTCTAAAGACTAATAAGAACCTACACAACAAGAAAGCAGTGGAACTAAGTCAAATAACACTTCAAAATTCAATCAATAATCTGACCACAAACCACAAACACTATTTTACTGAAATAGAAATTTTATTATTATTTACTACAATTCAGAAATTAAAAAAGTCCGCCTCAACCGGGAATCGAACCACGGATCTCCCGCATTCGAGACAGGCGTCTTAACCACTAGACCATCAGGACGGGTTTGAAATGTTGTACGTCTGGCCCCACGGAGCTGACACGTTGGAAGTAGCACTCCAGACCCTTAACAGTAGCTACCCAGTCAAATTCACCTGGGATGCCTCCGAGCATAAAGTGAACTTTCTCGACATCGACATTTACCTGGAGGACGGAGCTATTAGGACGGGGGTTCATTTCAAACCTACGAACCAGCAGCTATACTTACACAAGGAGAGCTGCCACCCCTCGCACACCAAACGTTCCCTCCCCTCCTTGCTAGCTACTCGAGGCCGCAGAATCTGCTCCACTGAGCGGGACCTGGAGTGCTACCTACAGAAGATACTCCGTGCCTTCGTCGCCAGGGGATATCCAGAAGATCAGGTCCACCAACGTCTAGTCAGACAGACGGGCACCCCGCCCCCAACCCAACCCAATACTACCAACACAGACATTGTTCCGCTTGTCACGCGCTGGTACCCAGGGCTCCACCGCCTGAATGCCATCCTACAGGGGGGTAGTCATATTCTGGCTGCATCACCCTTGACCCAAGATCTGAGCCAGAACATTCCCAGGGTTGCATTCAGACGGCCCCCAAACTTGGGGGACCTGCTGGTGAGAAGAGATCCGCAGAAAGCCCAACAAGTGGAAGCTGTGGTGCATGGGTCCACCCCTTACGACCGACCTAGGTGCAAGACTTGCCCCATGCACGAGCCTGTTAGGACGTTCACTGCCCACCTCACCGGCAAGACCTACAAGATACACAACAACAACACCTGTGGGACCAGCAACGTGGTATACCAACTTAAGTGCACGCGATGTCCTGCAGAATATATTGGGTTGACCACCAACACTCTCCGCATGAGAATGAATGGGCACAGGCAGGACGTGCGAGAAGAGAATTTGGAGAAACCAGTGGCACTGCACGCCTATGGGCATGGCCTACCTTTTATGACCCGTTTCACAGCCTGTGTAATAAGGTCTGTCCCACCCACCATAACAGCTGGTGAACTTAGAAGATGGGAACTGGCCTACCAGTGGATCTGCAAATCCCGCCAAAAACCGAATTTAAACCTACGATGATTCTCCTCCCTCTTCTCCCCCCCCCCCTGTTGCCCAATCCACCCTCATTCACTCACCCCTAGCCAACAGCTAGCCTAGTTTTAGTTTCAACTCAGTCTCTCTCTCTACACTCACTGAGGAAGGTCACGTTGACCGAAAACGTTTTGATAATGTAGTTTATTTGTTTATTTGTGTATTTGTGTTTATGTTATCTTTCGCGGCGCGCCTACTCCATTTAAGGTAAGCTGTTGGCACCCTATCTCTTTATGTCATTCACATGATCCAGCCTTTTGGCATTCCTTTCAAACAATATTGCACGGTTTATATATATTTATATACTACTAGGAAAACGCTTAAGTCCCGCCGCGTTGTTGGATGAGCGTATATGGTGCATTGAGCTGCCATGTGGTACGCGGATTTTCTGTTGTTCTGTGAAAAATTCATTACTTAGTCGAAGATTTTTTTTAATTAAATTAAATTAAATAAAAAATTAACTTAATTTTTTTAAAAAATTAAACTAAATTAAATAAAAAATTACCGTAACTAAATTTTTTAATTAATCGTAATTTTTAAAAAAGAAAAAAATCGTAAAATTGCAATTTTCATAAGAAATAATTATTCGATTGCGCTCAAATTTAACAAGAATATATTAATTCATGAAATGAAGGTTCTGTAAAAAAAATCATAACAATAGGATAAAGCATGTAGGTGTTATAAGTCAAAGAATTGTTTTAAAAAAGAAAAAAACCCGTAAAATTACGATTTTCATGAGAAATAATTTTTCGATTATGCTCAAATTTCACACGAATATCTTAATTCATAAAATTAAGGTTCTGTGAAAAAATCATTACAATCGGATAAAGCATGTAGGTGTTATAAGTCGAAGAAATGTTTTAAAAATCGAAAAAAATCGTAAAATTGCGTTTTTTATGAGAAAAAAATTCCCGATTGCGCTCAAAAACGTGGCAGTTCTAAGTTCAGAGATTTCGAAGGCCTCCATAAAATTTCATCGCAATCGGAGTATCGGTTTAGCCGGAATCGTGTTAACAAACACACAAAAATACAGAAAAAAAAAAAAACATTCCGGATTTTTTTCTTCAGTGTAGTGAAATGGAATCTTCGCTTCGCTCGCTACGCTCATCCAAAAAACCGGGGAGCAATTCAACTGAACACAATCGCAACTGAACACAATCCATCTGCACACAGCCCAAGTGAACGCAGTCAACTGAACACAGTCGCAACGAACACAGTGCAACTGAACACAGACGCAACTGAACACAATCGCAACTGAACACAATCGCAGCTGAACACAGCGCAACTGCACACAGCCCAAGTGCACACAGTCGCAACTGAACACAGACGCAACTGAACACAGTCGCAACTGAAC